>JALIZH010023848.1:0-32198 GCA_030522465.1 Rhipicephalus appendiculatus | reverse complement strand
AGTAGTGTCAACTCACTATAATTCACCCGGTATACGCGTAGTGCGGCGGCTATAGAGGCGCCACTGAAAGCCACCTAGCGGGCGCCGGCGACAGTACACTAGGGGAGCTGAGCAGACGACGGCGCATTGCATAGCGTTGCTGCAGGGAATGACTGAAGTACGCGGGCTGCGATTTTCCATACGTGCGGGTGCCTGACAGCTACTTCTGCGGTGACAGCTACAGGAAAGGCGCGGGCCTCTACAAAAGTGTCCACGTGCACGAAGTGAACTGGAATTTGGGACAATCCAGTGCGTATATAGACGTGCCAGGTGCGTCCCGCAGACCAGCGTGACAAAGCCCAGCTATGAAGTGGAGCTCGTGGTATTAAAGGGATACTGAACAAAATTTTTGCTGCCAAGATTTCCAGTCAAATTGAAAGATTGGGGGTTGAAATCGATGGAAACAACCTTCATTTCAGGCACAAAACTAGAGGAAAATAATGAATTTAATGAGTTTTTCAGAAACCACCGCGTCTAGCGGCTGCGCCGTGAACTAAAGGATGTGACGTGAAACTCGCCGGAAACAGGCATCCCAACAATGCCAGCCGTCACCCGCGTTTCACAACCCGCTCAGCTCGCACTACGTTTCCCAGAACCAGTACGGGAGCGAACAATGCTCCCGGCTGGGGTAAGGCATCAGTGCTTTTGTGGAAGAGAGAGAGTGGAAAAGAAAGGAGAGGCGGAGAAAAGGAAGAGAAGGACAGGAGCCGTGACGTCAGACTCTCCCTGCATGCGCCAGGGGAGAGTCTGACGTCACGGCTCGCGCTCGCGTGCAGCCGCCGCGCGCTGACAATCCACCAAAAATACAGCCAACTGTTCAAAAAAATACGTGAAACAAACTCTGTTTATCGGAACAGTGGCGCCTTCCGAGTAGAAATTTCGATGTTTTCGTCAGTTTTTCAAATTTTTGTTCAGTATCCCTTTAAAGCTTGTTGTTGGGCTAGTTGGTAACTCGTCATATTGAAAGTAAAATTTAGAGTAAGCTTCTAATAACAGACGTGCTGATGATTTCACGCTCCTTCCGAGAACCTGCGTGTCTGTAAGCCATGGTTCTCATCCACATGCGGCAGCATGTGCCACAAGGTGCGCGTACTTTTATCCTCGTTTATCTTAACTTGTAGCGCATGCTCCCTAAGCCGGTCATTTAAGTATCTCTCGGTTTGCCCGACGTACACTTTTCCGCGAGATACTGGAATGGAGTATACAACCCCCGTGGAGCACTTAACGAAGGCCTTCTCATGTTTTTTTCTGGCAACCGCGTCTCTTGCCATTGCAAATGCGCGGGGCACAAATTGCCGAGTTTTTCTGGGGCCGAAGAGACCAGCGGCACACCATGTCTTGCAGCCACCTTCTTAAGGTTGTTGGAGAGCTTATGCAAGTACGGCATCACTTGAGGCTTGGAACCCGATGGATCCCAAGCAGCTCCATCCCTTTGTGTTCCACGTTGCAGCTTCTGCATAAGTGACTCGGCGACCGTGTGAAATCATCGGAACGTCTGTCACTAGAAGCTTATTTTATTGAAAAAAACAGGGATCGTTGTGTTAGCGAGCCGTCCGTGATGTTGTATCAAAAGGAAATATCTTTTCTCGAGGCAAGGTGTTAGTGCTCCTAGCGGCTTTAGGCTATCTCTTTCTTTTTTTGTAACTTTGTTGGGTGGTGACTGGTTCTTGTATTGCTTGGTGAATCTTTGCACAAGCGCAATATTGTTGATCATTTTTTTTGCGCATCTTCCTGTGCCTATAAAAAGAAGGTCAGTCACGCACAATAAACAGTTGGTAGCGAGCGCTGTGTGTGGTGTGTGTATCCTGAGTGAAAGCGTGTGTGAGTGTATCGAGGGTTTTCCAAGTTGCGCTAAATTTTACTTTCAAAAGCTCGTGATAAGTAGTCGGTTTGTTTTGTTCACTGATGCGACGCCTCGTTCAGTTCTCGTTCTTCAAATTCAACCTTTGTTGCAATCTTGTTTCTGTACGTATTATTAATAAATACACATCGTATGGGCGGACTGATATTTAAATGTTCCGAACTCGCACGGCGAGATGCCGGCACATGTAGCGATCTTGCGACCGCTGATTACACGTGTCATCGCCGAACAAGTGCCACCAAGAAAATCAGTTGTGGCATTAATATTGCAGATGGAATCCCTGGTAAGGAAATCGCCAAACGTACGGGTACATAAGCTGAGAGCCAGCGCCGCACCGCCGATGCCATCCCACGACGTCCGTCGATCTGCGCTACCCGCTGCTGTTTTAGCAACTTGAAATCCTCTCGCTAACCTGCTTCAAACTGTACAGAGCTGTAGTGTGAGTACGTTAGCGCTTTAGTGTTACAGAAAGAATCCGCACGATGTATTTAAAAGCGGAGAAGCGCCGACCACGTTAGATAGACACGTCAGCAAGGCCTCGCGGGGAATGAGTAAAACCGCTTTGCGGGCGAGATTTTGTAGGTGTTTGAGCATACCACCACACAGCAATTGTTTTTTGACATATCTTGAAGCTCCGGCCACCACACACATGCGTCGGACACTGCTTATTTCACTCTGAAAACGTGAACGACGCGGGGACACACGAACAACGACGTACAAACCTACGGCGGACGTCTGCTCACTGCCCCGAGAGTAACGAGCATGTTCGCCACCACTGGCGCTTCGGTCGGCGTGCACTAGGCGTATATCATATATTTGCTTTGCTTTTATAACAATGTCGTCCTTTTGTGCTACGCTCTGCTATCTAGGACACCTTTCAGTGATATGAAATTTGCCGACAACACGAAACTTTGCGTGTAGGTGTTTATCTTTTCAAGGTTGAGCAAGTTTTCTACAGCGGAGCTATATGTGACTCGGATCGCGGGATTTCTTCGTGTTCATAGCCATCAACAGAAAGACTCCATGAATTGAAGCGAAAATTAACTATATCATTAGACATTGCGCATTCAAGATAAACATAATTTGCTCAGGTTTTCTGAATTCTTGGCTAATTAAAAAAATAAAAATTGCATATTGGTGAAAACAGCTTCAACATTCGCTTCTTATCGCTGACGCTCTTTCCGCAGGAATCAGTCATTAGTATCGTGGGGTTTATACTAAATCTAGAATTACAAAAGAGCGCTTCTAACGTTGTCTTTGTACTAAATGTCCCAAGCGCATGCGTGTGAAAGCCGCAGGCACTTTTGCGGAGAAGAGGGTTTAAAGCAGGGGGTCTCAAACACGTGGCCTGGGGCTTCACAAGGAATAAGCTTTTTGGACTTTGCTAAACGCTATTTTACATTATTTTCTGATCTGTTGCAATTAATAACGCCTCGTTCGGGAGAGCTACAGAGACGGATGTGGTCTGAAACATTTTTCTCCCGAGACACCCCATGCTTTGAAGCATCATCGTAGAAGAAGAACTTCATTTCAAAATTTCAGTCGTGCTGGTGGAAATCAGATGCCACTTTTCCCGAAACCTAACGTCAAATTCCCTTCAGATATGGTCCATATATGGGACACGGGGAAGACGTTCTTTCATATGGGAGCGTTGGGCGACATTTTGTACAAATCCCACCCCCCACTCGCCTACTCTGACTTTTTTTTCCTGGTCCGGCCCTTGTTGGGCTAGATTTTGTGACTGCGGCCCATTAGCTGAGATGAGCTTGAGACCCCTGGTCTACAGTGTGCGATGGTTAACCGCCGCGCCATAGGAGAGTGCTCAGAACTCTTACTCATAAATGCTGAAAATGAGGGACATCTTTGTTAATGCTGAGTGGCTTTGAAAAGAAAAAAAAGGCCGAAATAAGTGCAGCGCCGTAACTGTGGAGGTCACCATCTTTGTTAATGATTTTCGGTGGGCTAGTTGGTTTGGTATATAGCATTGTAACGAAAAAAGAAAAACAGCGCAAGAAGACATGGGCGTTGGCAGGATTTTGTCTTGGGGGTGCAAAGCCATGTTACATCGTGGCGGGAAAGGGGGGGGTGGACGATGGTGTAGCTTGGATTGGGCAAGTGCGGCTTTTGCACCCCCCTGGCGACGCCCATGGAAGGGGCACACGCACGAGCGCTGACTCACGACTTGTGAGTCCACGCTCGTGTGTGACTCACAATGTGTGAGTCAGCGCTCCTGTGTGTGCACCGTCCTTCTTGCACTGTTTTTTTCGTTACGAGAGGGACATCTTACCGCTTTACCATAGTAGGATACATCGTTGTCTAAACCGTCTACCTTTATTCCTGCCTCACAGAACCCAATACTAAAACGATATTTGTGTTGCAATAACCCCATGGTAATGCCACGGATACTTATACTTTCCGAGGACATATTGATTGACGAGCTTTGACGAGAAATATCTTACACAAATAGGTCTCTACATGCCACGCACTTCGGTGAGATCCTGTTGATCTAACAATGGCGTCTCGGCAAATACTAACAGGCTTCCACTTTACGCTTATGCATGCGAAGCCTCACAGTGGTACATTTAAAATTTTTGTTGGCTGGCCGACCCGCGCGGAGTTGCACGTGTAGTGATGTTCAGGATGACTGACGGACTCATTGAGCAGACACGGAATTTAGTATAAGGGACAAACAAGCGTTTAATTAGAACAAGGGTTAAGAAAGGGAAAAAAACGGACAGATTCCACGCACTGTGGGAATCGATGTAATGCGAAGCAGTCAGCAAGAAGCAAATCATGCTGTACATAATATGCATGTCATTATTCACATGTTAAGACCTGTCATTTGTGTTCATCATACAGTCACGTCGTGCAATACAAATTTTGGTGTATATCAAGCTAGCGAACTGCACGCAAGCGCACCATCAGAGTGGCATGTAAATGGCATTGTAGATGACATGCATGCCAAGATTTTATTGTTACCACCTGCCACTTACGTTCGCCTAATTTGTTACCTCGAATCGCAGCGAGACGCGAGACCAATCTGCCTCCGTTTCGCATGCGTTCATATTCTCGCGCTTTGCGCATCGTGCAGGCGCCATCCGCGTTCCAGACGGACACTTTGTCAATTCCAAAGTGTGTTCCTCGAACGCATGTGCCCACTGAGACGGGGTCGGTAAGAATGGAACGTGATGCGCGCGTCTCCCTCCTTGCATGATTAGAGACGCCGGACAAAGCGACGCTACGCAAGCAAAGCGCGAGCGCTGTAGACTCCAACGCGACCGGCGTCCGTTGCGCGCCCCGGAGCCCACCTGGCACCGTGCCAAGGCACAGCAGGTGGGACGGACGGACGGATGGACGGACATGAGCATGAGACATTAAAGGAGCCCTGACATCAAATTTACGCATGTGGATTTTTTTGCATCCGCGAGTAGCTATCGACCCCCAAGTAACGATTCTCGACTCAAAATGCAGCGGAGGGACGAATAAGTCCCAGTAATGTTGATAAATATATCCGGTATCGAACGTGATTCAAAACGAGAGGAAAACCCGCCAAATTGTAGTGCTGGTAGCGCTACCTCGCGGCCACGTCGGGGCCGCTCCCCAGCTGATCCCGCTGCCATAGAGTTTCCTAAAATTAACTAGAGGGGCCTCTGGCGCTGCGATCGTTCAGCCACCATGGGAATGATGGGTAGTACACGGATTTGCCTAGTCTTCGTGCTTGCGGGCTTCGAACGCACTTGTGGCTTTGTTTATTGTTGCGCTTTCGTTCTTTTTCGGAAAAAGAATGGACCGTTGGGAACTTCGGGAGCGTATTTGGATTCGTGAGCCAAAAAAGGTAACGGCGGTGAAGCGTAACTGCTAAACCTTCGCTGAACTTCATATTGCAGCGAAGCGAATTCAGGCCACACGGGAGCCAAAAGAACGAAGACTAGGCAAGACTAGGCAAATTTGTGTACTACCCATGATTCCCATGCTGGCTGAAGCGCCCTGTGTTGCAGCCCCCGCAGACACTAGCGCCAGAGTTCCCTCTAGTGTATTTATAGGAAACTCTATGCCCGCTGCCACAAAAAAAGGTGACGTCACGTCCAGCTGACATCGCTGACATTTCGTCTGCTAGGAGCGGCAGGCTCGCGATCCTGCGTTAAAAGCAATGCATTTATCAACCTCGGCCGTACTGCCGGAGCACAGGAACACCAACTACGCACCTCATGTCGCGGACGTTTGGCGAGTGAATCACTGCTTTCAGCTGCAGTAGGGCACACGTATACGGTGGGAATAGCCCCGGCCTGGAGACTGGGCCTCGTATCAAACGAGAGACCGAACTGCTTCGCCAACACAGGATTCATCGTGTAGCAGCCCGCGTCAAAGTGAAGCGAGCAAATGCGGCTGCTGTTCACAGGCGTCCAGTCCCTCGGTCCAACGGCGCGCCGAACGAAGTCAACCCACTGGCTGCGTTGAGGTTCGAGGCTCGGAAATGCATGAAAGGACACGCACTTTCCGCTTTTTCCGCGCCTCGACGGGCAGGTTCGCACTACGCAGCGGCTCCCCGACATCCTGGCACGTACTGTGTCGCTCCGAATGATCGCACTCGCGCACGACAAATCAGTCGATGCGACACGATGTACCGCACGCACAGATCAACACAGCAAGAAGAGCCACTACTGAGACCACGCCGGGCGTCGGCGCCACAATAAACACACTCAGACCGTCGACGTCATTGTTACTAGCGTATCACTAGCGTACGTCATAAGTGTGATTCTATCACGTGTTCTATCACACCTCACACGTTGCACTAGTGTCTATGTCGCAGGGCATCCAGTTTTCCGTTGAGCGTTCATACGCTGTTTGCCTGGTTTGCCCTCGAAATAAAATAACTTCCACGCTACGGACGGCATTCAAATTTGGCCAAGACGACCTATGCATACCGAGCAATCGAATGAAGGACACATCTCGACTTTGAAATTTGATGTCAGTGCTCCTTTAAAGGCTTTCGCCTTAAACATTTGGTGTATATCAAGCTAGCGGAACGGCCACGAGAGTGTCATGAGCGTGGCATGCAAGTCATGTTGCGCATGACATATCCTGATTTACATATTACCACTTGTCATTTATGCTCGTCATACAGTCACGTCGCTCAATACGAAATTTGGCGTATATCAAGCTGGCGAAACGGCCACGAGTGTCATTAGCGTGGCATGCAAGTCATGTTGCACATGACATGTCATGATTTCCATAAGACCACTTGGCATTTATGTTCGTCATACAGTCACGTCACGCAATACCAAATTTGGTGTATATCAAACTAGCGAAACGGCCGCGAGCGTGCCATGAGCGTGGCATGCAAGTCATTTTGCACATGACATGTCATGATTTCCATATTACCACTTGGTATTTATGTTCGTCATACAGTAACGTCACGCAATACCAAATTTGGTGTATATCAAGCTAGCGAAACGGCCGTCAGCGCGCCATGAGCGTGACATGTAAATCATGTTGTACATGATATGCAGGTCATGATTTTAATATTACCACCTGTCATTTATGTTGGTCATGCAGAAATGTCTCATCGTACCGTTTTTTTGGATATATCAAGTTAAAGGGACCGACAACTGCCCAGAACATGAACTGAGATTACTCTACTGATGGAAAGATTGTGCGTCGCACTGACTCAAACCAACCCTGTTTTTTTTTCGTGAGACGTGGATTTATATTTTTATTTCTTCATCGAAAGACGCGAAAAATGACCTTTGGCGGCCTCTGGTGGCAAATACATGAACGAATCGATGTACCGTGTCACGTGGCCGTTCATTGCCGCAGACGGTTGAGGATCTTTTTGTTGGTACTCAAATATTGTTCGTTTCTTTATATTGAACGATATTACTCCATAAAAATGTATACATAGGCCTGCGTTAGTAGTATGCATTAAAGCGGCGCTGCCATCGCGTGACGTAATGATACCATGCTCGTCAGCGCGTCTTGAGCAACTTTTCAGCGTGCTCATGCAACCGTGCACGCAGGTTGCAGGTCGCTAAGATTTTTGAGCGACATAATTTTGCTACCTACACTTCGTCTCAGAAATGACGCGCACTGCTACTCGGCGCGGCCGTGCATATGCGTGGTGACGTTTTCGGTGACTTGGCTTGGCTCGTGTATCGAGAGAGTAACGCCGCCGGTACAAAGCCAACCATGACACAGGCACAGGCAACCTTGGGCGCAGGCGCACACAACGCGGTATAAATACAGGGAAGGTGTATATTGCCACATCATCTCATTGTAGCAGGTTGTTATTTTCAAAAATAGTTGAAAAGCTCAAAATAAAGGTGGTTAGGCACAGTTATAGGAACTCCTGCGAAAGCAGAACGACGACAGCTTTCACACATCGCGAGAAGGCCTGGCGGCATCGCTATCAATTCTCAGCGTTGCTGGAGGAAAAGTACATGTGTGTTTAGAGCCTTTCAGATCGAAAAATACTGCTTGTAAAATAACTACGTGCTTTTTGGGACTAACTACTGCAGCTACAAACACTACGAAGGGTGAGCTTTCTGTCGCGCCGTAAAAAAATGGGTCGAGAAAAATCAGTTGTCGGTCCCTTTAAGAAAACGGCCTCAGGAGCACTATGGCCATGGCGTGTAAATCATACTTTTCATGACAAGTTAATCATGATTTTCATGATATGACCAGTCAATCATGTTTGTCATACAGTCATGTTGTGCCATACCAATTTTGGTATAAATCTCATTAACGATACGGCCAGGAGAGCGCAATGTCGTAGGCGGCTAGATAGATAGATAGATAGATAGATAGATAGATAGATAGATAGATAGATAGATAGATAGATAGATAGATAGATACGCTCAAAGTCGCTGAAGTTCGCTAAGAAATGCTTCGCATTTAATAGACAACCACCCGTTTGTAGCACGAAGCCACAAGGAAATCCGTACGGATTTCTCAGAAAGAAAAGGCTTCTTAGCTGCCGAAAAATTCGTCCTGGTCCGGGGTTCGAACCCGGGACCAATGCCTTTCAGGAGCGGTCGCTCTACCAATTGAGCTAACTAGGAAGCTAGCAATTGGCAGCGCGAGGGCGAATTCATCGACAACTCGAAGCACATGGACAAGGGTTGTAGCAGTAATATAATATGGGGGGTTTAACGTCCCAAAACTACGATATTATGGTGAGGGACGTCGTAGTGGAGGGCTCCGGAAATTTCGATCACCTGGGGTTCTTTAACGTGCACCTAATTTTAAGTACACGGGCCTCAAGCATTTTCGCCTCCATCGAAAATGCGGCCGCCGCGACCGGGAAGGGATACACAGTTAACTAAGAGGAAACAATAAAATATGCGCGATAAAAAGAAGAATAACAAATGAGGCTATGTACAAAATGAGTAACTACACGTACGAACAACGCGGTAAGTTGATAAATAGATCGACACTAAAAGGAATGCATAAATGTAAAATACTGTGCTCAAACAGCGCTTCTCTGAGTCGCAGAGCTCACCCATATACAAAGCTGGTTTTAAATAAAGAACGGCAACAAAATAATGCAATAAAAAGTTCCGTACCGACCACGCCAGCTTGTGCTACTAGTAGGAAAGTGGACGAGGTCCCGCCGATGGTGTTTCCAGCTTCGGTAGGCGACGAGGGTGCTCGACGTTGCAGCCGACTCGATTCGTTGTGCTTGACACTCTGCGCTCGCCTCCCTTCGAGACACTCGCGACACCGGTGACCGCGCTCTTCACTGGTTCAACGTGAACTGTCGAAGCAGCCAAAATTCTGCGTATTGCGCACATGCTCCTCAGATACCCCCCTACAGGCGCTGTTCTCCCGCAGGCAGCCGGGGGAGCTAGGTTTCTGTCCGTACACAACGGGGCCCTTCCCTCGACAAAGCCACGCTTGAGCGAGAATGGGCCTTTTCCGGGTCGCGCCTTTACAACCATGCGCATCTCCAACCTTATCCAGACGGTGACTGCAGCGCCGCGGCGAGCCATGGCGCGAACTAATACGAGTGCCCGAACCACGTGGCCCGAACGCTAGCTGCTTTTATGACAGGGGTTTCAGTGTCGCCATGCTAGGCTGTTAACCTTTGTGTTTTGCATCTTTAACAACTAAACTAACAGTGTTACGGTAGACGCATACACATGAAAACGCTTGGGTTTGTACATACGATGTTTCATGGCCTTAATAATTAACATCGCAATATACAAAAACAAGAAAACATCTACTTAACAAGCCAAGATGGCGGCGCCCATATATCTTAGGTAAAATAGGCTATGCGCATCATAATGAGCGAACGTCCATAGCCGTTCTAGTTCCCTATGACATCGGTGCAGTACGCTGAGGTTGACTTTCGTTGCGCTAGCTGTCTGAAGAGCACTGACTGTTTTCTTAATTGCCTTATCACAATGTATTAAATTTGTTAAATATACAAACTTTCTCCCGCATCTGTCGCCACGGTAAATATAACAATGAAACACATCGAGGAACGAGCTCTTAATTCATTCGAACCGCAACCAAAAATCTTTCTCAAATACGTTCCAACGACTGTCATTTGAGAGTCAAGAGATAATGAAGTCACAATTACTCTCTCATCTAAACTTGTCGAACAAGTATTCAGTTCACCCTTCAAACAGATGACTCCTTGTCCTTTGTGGGCGTTCTCGTAACCTCTAAATTAAACTGTGCAAACACACCTACAAGTGTCAATATTTTCAGTTCATTTCAGACCACCCTCAAGTCCCCAACACATCATTGGTAAAGACATTAATGCGAAGAGCCAGAACGCACTGCAGCACACAACTTAAAGAAAAAAAGAGAAAAAACAAAGAAAACATGTTATATTCATGAAACTCATCACAAACGGCCTCCCAAAGTCTGTTATTCCGAAACCACTTCACTTCTCTAAACAAAATGACGCAAGTTGAGAAATCCAGCAACAGGCCTCTCCCAATCAACATCACTACAGAAATACATCACTGTCCACTATCCAAGACGCCGGTGAAACCATCGTCCATTTAATGTGGACTCAGACGACGGATCGATCCACGGAAGGCTGAGTCATGTGACAGTAAGAACGCGAATGGCCCGTACAATTGCGCCATACGCCACGTGATGCGCCACATGATGCATATATCTGCCAATAACTTTACCCACTAAACACGCCGTCCGTCCGTTTCTCCCCTTCTCCTGGTGCATTCCATTCAGGGTTTTTTTCTTTTTCTTTTTGTAAATAGGGGGCCGCCACCACTTTCTGCAGCCTTTGCGGTAGCTGGACTCGGCGCTCCTCTGCCGGTTTTCCAAGTTCCTTTCATGCTACGCTCTTTCCTTCGTCGTGCCTTTGGCGGCTCCCGCTTTGTTGTGCCCGTCCTCCCTCCTTCCGTTCTTTTTAAAACTTCTTTTTTGTTTTTTGTTTTTCTCTTCCCCCTTTTTCAGCTCTTCTCATATCCAGGACTCGATTCCTCGATTCCTGAGCTCCGTCGAAATCTTCCTTGAAATGGGGTAAGGGTTTTACTTTGCTTTATAGTTTTTTTTTCTTTCCAGACGGCGATTACCAACAGCGACACGCACCACCACTGCACATGACGTCAATATTACTAACCCCCTTAAAACTAACACACTAACACGCGGAAAATGACACGAAACGTCGGCCAGCCTGTCACCATCCCTGTCACCACCCTGTACTTATTGTAATTCCACCGTGTTCCATTTTTCATTACAGCTGCACTCCTGTTACATTTAGTCGTTGCATCCGTTTAGTCTTCCATGTTCCCTTAGGTACGGAGCCTCGCTGTTTGTCCACGCGCCAAGATATTTATATTTATCCACTGCCTCCAGCATTACCTCCTTTGTCGTGTGCTCGCCGTCTTTGTTATCATTATTACCGCTAGTTTGTCGTTACTAAACTTTAAACCTAAACCATCTCCATCTTTAGCGCAAATATCCACCAATCCCTCAAAATCTACCTTGTTGTTGGTCATTAATACTATATCATCAGCGTACATCACTGCTGGTAACGTTTTGCTTACTTGACAAAAGAAAGGTTGAAGCGCTCCTTTCTAATTTGGCCTCTGATCCGTGTAGGTACAGAATAAACAGCAAAGGTGACAGGTGACACCCTGGTCTAAGCCTCCTTTTTATTTCTGTTGGCTGAGATACCTGGTTATTTTACCACAACCTTGTTAATTTTATGCACCCACTACGTGGCGTTAAGGGAATACGCGCAGTAAGGTGTGTGCCGTTTCTAATGGGTGGCAGGCTTTAAACTATGAAACCGTTATGGTAGTCACATACTCTCACGCCCGATGGCTATGTACGCTTGTACCACGCAATATTCCTGGGATATTACATGTTATATTGTGACGCCTATATAAAGGACGCTTGCGTTTGCGAAGCATGGAAGTTATTTTCACTGCATTTCCAAGCAGAGGAAGTTATTTTCACTGTATTGTCAAGCAGAGGCGTGGCTGTGCGGTAGAACACCTGCTTGTCACGCAGACGGCCCGGGTTCGATCCTCACTCGGACCCGAAAATGTGTATTATTCATTTTATTTGCATCTTTCTCGATTTTTCGGTCACGGACAAGATGATGATTTTTCGCTCACAACCAACGACGCCGACACCGACGCCGAAATTTCTGCGAAACGAGCTCTTAAACTCTATCGCGTTAAAAAGAGAAAATTCCCTGCACGGGACACCACTGACATAGGAATAGATGTGCCACTTGTGTTGCACGTTCGACAGCTGTTTTGGTTTCATTATCCCAAGTGGCGGTTTAAGAATTACAAGTGATGATTTAACCCAATCTCGCCCGAAACTTTCACTGCTGCGAGAGGAAAGAAGATTTTGATCGATTTTATTAGTATCGCAATGATGTGCTTGCGATCATGATCGAAAGGGATCGGTGTTACATGCCAGAGTAATCCCGGCAGTGTACGTTAAACGCTGAGTTTGACGGCGTGGTGTCTAGTACAACTGCGATTCAGGAACCATGCTATCGTACGAAACGTTATTCAATAGACCCGATTTAAGCGTTATTCCAATCGATAGTTCCCAGGTAGTGCCATCGTAATTTGTCCTCTATCTTGCCGCGGCAACTATTACGCGAATGAAAGATGCAATGCGTAGCCGGCGCCATGCGTTGGGACCAATCTGCCTGTATATAGGTATATTTCATAAAGAAAAAAAAAACAATGTGCGCCTGAGGGGGTTTTATGCATGTAAGAGCTCGTACTTATTTACGCGAACGCAAGTGTGAATACAAAATTTCCGCACTCTGTGACAGAGAGAGTACGTGTTCTCCTTTCGTAATCCTGCTGTTCACTTCTGTTTGATAGATTATCCTCATAAATTAAATGAAAGTGACGGGCCTAAAATCTGTGCCTTTGTCTTCGCAGGTGACAGTCAGATGTCATGGCAGTTCGCATTTTATGTCGCCAACAGCACCATATCTGGAATCATCCTTGAAGTTTGCAAGACTTTTTACAGGGTCTCGGCCCCAGAAGTGTGCTATGTGAGTGATTGTTCGGCAGTATAAAAGCAGGAAGTCGACCCAATAAATAATGTTACTGATGGTGTCAAACTGGAATGCTTTTGTGGTGTTAATTATGCTATTGCCCAGTATTTTCTTCACAGCCTCCTGGAACGCACAATGGTTGGAGAATCGCGGCCACTGGCTTCCAAGACCTTTGGCAGTTTCCAAACTGCATTGGCGCACTTGACGCCAAGGATGTCGTCAGCTCGCCGCCGCCTGGAAGTGGTGCAGGATGTTGAAACTACGAAGGAACATTCAGCATTGTGCTTATAGCACTGGTGGATGTCGACCTCAATTTTATTTTTGTGGTTGTTGGCGTTACGGACGCCTTGTAAGGAGTGGGGTTCGGCGGGTCTTGGTACGGTAGCTGGCTCCCGCCGTCGTCCATTCCAGTGAGGAGGACGCGTTCGTACAAGAAGGAACGTAGGTTTATTTACATGATGGAGGAAAGAGTGAATTTGTACAAATGTCTGCCGCTTTTATGGTCCCTCGTCTGCCAACACTGAGGTCCTCAGGAGGCGGTGACAGCAGCTCCCGCAAATCAGCTGCCTTGACGTCTCAATGTTCTGCCCACAAGCACGCCATCCGTTGATGAGGAGCAAGGCCGAGGTGTCCAATGGGGCGCACAAGCGCACCAAAAAAAAGGTACCCGGCCCACGCCTCGAAGACTCTGTTCTGTAACGCGTGGCGAGGAGGTTGAGTCCGAAGGAACGTGGGGAAAAGGTATAGATGACCCCGGAGGGGAAGATGGCCGCTGACCGGGACAATGTTGGACCGGGACACCTGCAGGTGCCAAGGCAGCGGTCAGGTGCTTGGTGGATGGGAGAGTCTCCAGCGTAGTAGGACTGCTCCAGCTGCGCCATACTACGCCACTAAACGGTCGACGCCCTTGGAGGAGAGGCTGGCTACAGTCACGAACACGAGGCGTTCAGGTGCACTGTCGGGTTCCTCGGAGCCCGACAACAGCGATCTGCCTGGCCCACCTGACATGTGTGCACAACACGTGCGGGAAAACGCGGGCCGACCAAGCGCCCATACAGGGAAGAAAGCAGTACGACAGAAAGGTTCACGCACAATGGCGTCTGGCACGATGAACTCCAGGGCCAAACGTAACAGCCTCCATGACGGTGGTGTTTGGAGCAAAACAAACCTTTGCCAAAAAACTTGAGAGCAAGTGAGACTTCTTGTCACCACCATGCCTTCTACCCAATTCAAGCAAAGCGGTGCCTTTTGTTATAGTTGGTGATGAAGGGTTTGGCCTGAAGCCCTACTTGATGGGGCCCTACCTTTTCATAGAGTGGCAACGCGAGAAGAGAATTTTCAGCTACTATACGTATCGAAATAAGTCGTTGCCGTTGCGTGGATATTATTCTGCGCTATATCACGATGTAATCTGATTTAGCGTGTCCTCTTATTCGGTGATGTCACCTATTGCCAGCAACGCTATTTAGCAAGGGTACAATGCGACTATATAATTGTAATAGCATTTCAGAAGTTCCAATAGCAACGACTGTGAAAACTTAAACGGGAACACTGCTGCTCTATCAGTTTAATTTATGCTGTACCACATTGTAATTTACTATGCTAATTGCTACACAAACTATGCTGTTTGTGAAAGCAATCTTTATTTATAAAATATTTACTACAACTTTTCAATGCAGGGCATCTGCAGATATTTCCGCACTCACATTACTGCCAAACTGGCAATGAACGTTAGATTAAAAAAATTTCGCACACGGGGCATTGTGGCATATGACAGGTGCACTAGAGTCAAAGAAATCACGTGGAAAATAAACTTTATTTCTAGTGCGCACACAGAAGTTCTATGTAACCGATTAATTGTGATATAGGAAGTGGAAGACGGCCGACTACAAAGGGCACCTGGTGTAGTCAGCAATCTGGTGTGATTTTGGTATCAGCAAACATAAATGGACATGATTTTTTTATGTTGAATCGCAATCTCTTCCTCTTTTGTCATTTATTGTCACTTGTAAAAATTATTCTGTAAAAAATCTCTTTCCTCTACGCTTTCTAGGGCATTGGAACGTCTGTTACATTTCTATTGTTTGAACGTTCCATGAATGGTCTCAATTCAAGATATGTCAAGAGGGTTTCTGTTTCAGATTATCGCGGGCAAGACGGACGTCTGAAAACGAATTTGACGTTATGTGCGATTCATGGTAGATATACAGATCTCTGCTGCGGCATAGTCCAGAAAGATCAAGAACGATTGTACTTGCAACAGCTGTGCTTCACAACTACTTGCGATCGCACAAAGGTTCAAGACATTTGTACATGCCTCCTGAAACCCTAGACGTGCGTGGAGGATATTCTGACTGGTATGCATTTTCAGCTCTTCTTGTGCTTCCATACCAACATGCCATGTTATATAATCAGAGCTGGTTTTGCTGCTCGAAACATATATGTACATCAAAGCCAGAGTCACATGCAGTCATACTTCTTGGTTTAAACAGGTTTTCCCTAATGTTTGCAGGACAATAAAGTGAGGGAGGGCATTTGGAGGAGTTCACAAAACGAAGGCTGTGCAATGCAGCCATTAAAGAAAGGAGGCAGCAACAGCAGCAAAATAGCTCGGGAAATAAGGGAAGCCTTCAAGAATCACTTTTACGGTGAATGAAGTGAGGCGTCCAATTTATTTTTCAGTTCTATTCCACGTGAAGAACACTATCGTCTGATGCTTCCTCCATGGGTTAGAGAAAGAGTATGGTTCACGGCAGCCTTGTGTATTTCTAGCATAGCCAGCTGTCTTTCCGGACCTGGTGAGATATTGCGCAAGGTGTGGGCAATAAAATGCCCAAAAGCATCGCATTCATCTTCTTCGGCGAGCCTGTTGCTTCTTTCAAGCGTGCTCACTGCGGAGGCAAAAATGCGTTTGCACTGCTCCCATTCCTCATCTGTTTTCCTCTTTCCTGCAGCAGTCCTTGGTGCGGCTGGTCGAAAGGGTGTAGAGTAGTCTAGCGCCCCTTCAGTGTCTCGTGAGCACGTTGATACACGGTCACTTTCTACCCCTTGATCATCTTTTGCCAGTTCGTCGTCCTGGATGGCATCCGTGTTGTGCTCGATTAACTGAAATAAACGCACGATAAATTTTTGTGTTGATGAAACACTAGACGCCTACATTTCATTCTTTTTTTGTGTGTGACAATCGCTTCAAAGAGTTCGAAAGAGGACAACTAGTGATGAATACTATCAAGGTAATACAGCAGCGGTTTCGAAAGCTAAACATTTCTAAAATTCATATCCTGCGTGGAACGTGCATTAAGTACACGAAGTGTCCGGGCAAGTGCCTGGTGAAGAATAATGTTAGTGCTTGCGAAGGACACCAAAAATATCTGATAAAAATGCACATCTCTGCTGCATTGACGGTTAAATACAACAGAAACAACTGCGGGACTTCGAACAATGCAGCGTGACCAGTTGCGTTACCTCCCGCATTGAACATATAATAGAACGAACACACGAAGTGTCCAGGCATGGTGAAGGGATACTGAACAAAATTTTTGCTGCCAAGATTTCCAGCCAAATTGAAAGATTGGGGGGTTGAAATCGATGGAAACAACCTTCATTTCAGGCACAAACTAGAGGAAAATAATGAATTTAATGAGTTTTTCAGAAACCGCCGCGTCTAGCGGCCGCGCCGTGAACTAGAGGATGTGACGTGAAACTCGCCGGAAACAGGCATCCCAACAATGCCCGCCGTCGCCCGCGTTTCACAACCCGCTCAGCTCGCACTACGTTTCCCAGAACCAGTACGGGAGCGAACAATGCTCCCGGCTGGGGTAAGGCAGTGCTTTTGTGGAAGGGATAGAGTGGAAAGAAAGGAGAGGTGGAAAAAGGAAGAGAAGGACAGGAGCACGTGCACCCTGCATGCGCCAGGGAGAGTCTGACGTCACGGCTCGCGCGCAGCCGCCGCGCGCTGACAATCCACCAAAAATACAGCCAACAGTTCAAAAATACGTGAAATAAACTCTGTTTATCGGGACAGTGGCGTCTTCCGAGTAGAATTTCGATGTTTTCGTCAGTTTTTCAAATTTTTGTTCAGTATCCCTTTAAGGTAAGACAAAGAATCTTCAGGCTAACAATGTGTATAATCATACATAGGACACGAATTGTACTAACAAGAGGAACATTGCAAACGAATTCATGCGCCCTGCTCGGGAAAAATGGCAACGGTGACGTCAAATAATTGCGGTTGTTCGAGTTGACTGAATGTGGTCATACGTGCTAATTTACGCTGGCCGTGGTACACGTTCAACCTACGAGTGAATAACGCATGCTGAATTTGAACGCGTGAAAGAAAGCGTTCATACAACTTGCCTCAACTTCCTCGTCTGTGTGCTCATTAGATATGCTGTGGAGCGACACGCAGCCGCCACTCAAAAATAGCAGCCGCTCGAAGTGGACCCATCGTGGTTGGTATATGTCGTCAGGTCCCGCTCCGGATTTCTGCCTAATCTTCCGCTTTTCGCGCGTGAATTGCGTTCGGAGGTTGGCGAATTTGTTGCGCAGCTGCACCACTGCAAAGAAAGTGTACCGGGTTATAATACTTGGCAGATAACGCCATCTCTACCGTGAATTCTATTGGATATGCAAGACGCTTTAAGTGCGGAGCACTTTAGGGGTCCGGGCTGTCGCATGCTGTCATGTGCTGTAGTATGCTGTCGTAACGCTCCATGTGTAGCCTATAGACCTTTTCACTGAAGGCTCCCTGGGCGCCGCCATAGTGCTCTCTGGGCTGTTGTTAACATGCGTGACCCCCCAAAAATGCGCGCCCGAGCCTGTGACGTCGGCTTTTGTGCTCCCGTGCAACAGCCCAGAAAGGAGGGGATCCTCCTCTCCGTTAAAAAAGGTCTATTGAGCGCGCGCTAGCGCAAGGAGAAGTCTTTTTTCCTCTTGTTCTTCGAACGCCTTGATGATGATTATTTATCATCAGCAAAAAAAAAACTAGTCCACTTAGCGTAACGCAGGCAAAACCAAATATATAAAAAAGAAAGAGGAAGCAAGCGCGAAATAGAAAGAGAGAGAAAGGGAAAAAAATAGGAAGAAAAAGAGAAATAGGAAGATAGAGAAAGAAAGATAAAGAGAGAGGAAGAAATAAATAGAAATAAACACAGAAAAAAACAGAAACGCAGAAAAAAGAAAGAGAGGAGGAAAAGAAAACCGAACAGAAATAAAGAAGGCTGCCCAGCTCCGCACTTCCTTCAGGTTTGGCACTTTTAGTACGAAGCTGCTTTAATTTTTTATGCCACACAGAATACAGTTGCAGAGCATTTTATAAAAATTCTGTATTGTACTTAAAGAACATCATACATATTTCCGTGCAAGTGAAGCAGCGCACAAGATTGGGACGCAAAAGACGACAGTTACTGCAGTACTTCACCCGTTATTTGTGCGCTGCCTCAACTACAACGAATGATGATCACTCACAAACTTGCCCGAATTATCCACTTCACTGAACACTCTATACAGCTTCGGCAAAACCTTTACTGCTTATTGCAATCTACGCTCTGGCAATTTTAGCGTCACATATATGTATACCTCCACAAATGAAATAAGGAACTCGGTCGAAAAATTACGTACCTGTAAATTTCCCTCCCATGGCAGACGCGATCTCCTTGAAGGCGAGTTCCTTGAGATCGCGGCGGTGGTAGTGCTGATGCTTGATATCCCATACTAGGCGACGTTCTTCAACGAGCGAAATAAGATCCGCTTCTTCGTCCGCAGTAAACGCCAGGCATTGTAAACTGTAGATGTAGAATTGTAGATCCTTGAAACTGTTGGCTGATGTTCAAGCGGTGCGTAAGCTATGCGTCTTTTGTCGCGTCGTCGTCCCATTTACGCTGCAACGACGCCAACAGTCCGCCGGTGGTCTGTGCGAGACTCCGTCCTGCCTCGTCGTGCTCGCAGCCTTTCGTCGGCCGATTCTCTAGTCACACTGGAGGCGCGCGCGGCGACACCGACTGAACTTTGCACGAAAAAATCAAAACAGGGCACCAGCTGCTCCTCATTTTCAGCCGTCCTCCCTCCTCTGCCATTGTCCCTCTCGGGCTATGCGGCGCAGCCCCCATCCCCCCCTCCCCCCTCCCTCTTCGGCGTCGAGGGACCGGGGTGGGGACAGACAAAGGCGGAGCGAAGAAAAGACATCCGCGGGGTGCGCTGAGGGGGTATTGTGCGGGGCCTCCGCACAATACCCCCCAAGATCTCCCCCTTCGTCTTTCTACATGGGCAAATTTTCGCTCGGCCACGGATCTCCGGGCGACCTGCCGACGACAAGTCTGCCGATGCGTTTTGCTGGTGTTTTCGGTCTGCCATCATGCAGTATTGCCATGGTTGCTGATTAATCAGTAGATCTACTGATTTTTTAAATTTTCTGCTGGTTTTGAGTGATAAGGTGTCCGAATCTACTGACTTTCTGTATTTTCTACAGAAACGATCGCAAAAGCTGCTACTTTTTCAGCGTCGAGTTTGATTTGACGTGGTGCCATGTGGTGACAAAAAAAAAAAGAGGGAAACCATCAGCTCGCTCAAATGACACAGGCAAAATAATTGCTCGGAATGCGTGAGCGAGTGTATTTTCCAAACGAACAGCTTGGACAACAGAATAGCAGGAAAAAAAAAACATTTTTTACCATCAACACTTGTCCATGACCTTTCCTTTTTGTCGTTTCTCCCTTCGCTGGAATGTAGAGGGATGAACAAGCACTAAACAAGCTTAGAGCCCTAAGCGAGCCTGTGAACGAATGTTTGCGAGTGTGAAGTAATTCTTGCAGCTAGGAAAGCCACTCGCAGATTTTTGGAATCGCATTGACATTTCGCGAGAATTTTGCTGCACATGTGTGAGCAAATGAAGTTTGCAAACGAGCAACTTTCGACCACAGCTAGACTACCGGAACAAATTATTTTTTTTCCGTGCTACACTCCCCTGCTTTTCCTCTCTTCCACTTCTTTTTTTTTTTCTGAGTGTACAAAATTAACAGAACTTTGCTCACAGGTGAGACATTCATGTAGTGCTTTTTGAAAAGCCTCTATGGCTCCGAGGCACTCTCCCTGGAATGCGGAGGGGTGAATGCACATAGAGGGGAGAAAATCATTCTGGGCACGAAAGTTTTCAATGGGATAACATTTCAACACGATGGGGACATTGGCTACGTGGTACATACTTCCAAGGGAAATAGCGCGCAAAGACGTAAGACGAAGAATCGGTGATGGAAATATAGCGTAATAATTTTTTGGCGTTCAACGTCCCAAAACCACGCACATGATTATGAGAGACTCTGTAGTGGAGGGCTGCAGAATTTTTTAACCACCTGGGGTTCTTTAACGTGCATCTAAATTGAAGCACCGGCGATGTAAAACGCTCGGGTGCAGATCCAGAGAGCGGGTAAAGATGCGCAGAACCACCTTGTCCCCGCTTAATTTTTATTGTGTACTTCCAAGAAGAGGACCCTGTTGGGGCCTCCCATTGCTCACCATGCACTCCATGAGCTGATCCCCTCTCGGAAAAATCCTGTGCCCGCCCCTACTTGCAAATGGCACTACCCAACTTTCAATTCCAACCGCCTTTTTCAGAAGGTGGCTCATCGTATCTGTTTTCATGCTTGAAACACTAAAGCTTCAGTGTGCTAAGTGCCATCAGAAACCTTTGTATATTTAATCAGAGTCTTGAATCGTGCCAGGTTGACACTAAAGCCCCTCCATGCGTGCTCCGCCGGCTAGGCTAAGGCGGCGGTCTCACTCCGGCGGCACGAACACACCGTTTTTGCCACTTTTCCAACCGACGCGGCGGCTGTTCTCTTAGTTTTATATAGTTGAATTATATGTCATTGAAAAGCTTGATCTTTGTACATTTGAAATATATCTATTACATATAAGTCAACCTTCACTATTTGGGGATGGATGGCCAAGAATAAGCACTAGTTACACGGTTTCGGCTGACTGTGCCTCAGCTGTGACCATTTTTTGAAAAATCTGCTAAAGTTACAGCACTGTTTCTTGCACAGCGCTTTCAGGACATATTTATCTGTTTCCTCAACGTAGCAAATTAATGTCTGACATCTATTTTATTGCTTCTTAGCTTTTGAAAACAGTCGGATTCAGAAACTTTCGCTGCAGACTGTCCTGTAACTATTCGCTAGAGAAAATTCATTTTCGGGTCGTATATAGAGAACAAAATTTTCTGTCCGACTGCTCAATTTCATTAATGTACGCGCGCTCTCTTTTTAATTATGTTGATCTAAAGTAGGCGATATTCTCAATACATGGAGCTACCTTGGCCCTTTTTTGTGGAAAGCTACTGAAGTTCTGTGGCTGAATTTGCACGTAGAGAAACTAGAGCCCCCCGATTTATTTCCTCAACGTAGCATTTTTCAATAGAGCTAGCAGAAATGCCAAACGAAGCTCGTAAATTGTCCTTAATTTATCGTGCCGCAAACGTCAACAAAACCGTTGTAATCTTCAAATGGCGCTGAAATATGAGCAAACGTAGCCTGAAATATAGCAGTTACGGTCTCCTGGTATAATTATACACACAAATCACACTCAAATGCCGCAGAATTACTGAGCAATCTACATTATTCCTATCACTATAATGAAAATCTTCCTGTGGCGCCACTTAGACGGAAAAGACCAAAGCTCTGAATTTGAAAGCTCCCCGTGTCTCCGAATGTGGCGTGCGAAAGCATTTCACCTCAGCGGACAATGTCTTTTCTAACTTCAAACCATGCGCCGCCATCTGTAGGTTCTTTTTTTTTTTTTTGCCTCTCCTCAGCGGGTGGGTGTTGGTCTCACATGGCTGCGCGGGAGAGCTTGAAAGCAGGTGTGCAATCCTCCGAGAGGATGGGGTGATGATCCAATTTATTTTTCAGTTCTATTCCACGTGAAGAACACTATCGTCTGATGCTTCCTCCATGGGTTAGAGAAAGAGTATGGGTCACGGCAGCCTTGTGTATTTCTAGCATAGCCAGCTGTCTTTCCGGACCTGGTGAGGTATTGCGCAAGGTGTGGGCAATAAAATGCCCAAAAGCATCGCATTCATCTTTTTCGGCGAGCTTGTTGCTTCTTTCAAGTGTGCTCACTGCGGAGGCAAAAATGCGTTTGCACTGCTCCCATTCCTCATCTGTTTTCCTCTTTCCGTGCAGCAGTCCTTGGTGCGGCTGGTCGACAGGGTGTAGAGTAGTCTAGCGCCCCTTCAGTGTCTCGTGAGCACGTTGATACACGGTCACTTTCTACCTCTTGATCACCTGATCCCAGTTCGTCATCCTGGATGGCATCCGGGTTGTGCTCGATCAACTGCAATAAACGCACGATAAATTTTTTACTGATGAAGCACTAGACGCCTACATTTCATTTTTTTTTTGTGACAATCGCTTCAAAGAGTTCGAAAGAGGACAACTAGTGATGAATACTATGAAGGTAATACGGCAGTGGTTTCGAAAGCTAAACCTTTCTCAAATTCATATCCTGCGTGGAACGTGCATTAAGTACACGGAGTGTCCGGGCAAGTGCTTGGTGAAGAATAATGTTAATGCTTGCGAACGACACCAAAAATATCTGATAAAAAATTCCCCATCTCCCGCTAAAGGGAACCATGTGCGGACGCGAAGCAGCGGGGAGATAATTAGCTTGAGCGAAAGGAACGTCGCCGCTCTCATTTCGCGGCAGCGGTCCGGGCGCTCATCGCGGCGCTGCACAGGAGAGAGAATGAGGCGCGCGCGCTTCGTCATTTTCATACCGCGGAACTACCGTGGCGCCCCCCAGCGGAGTATGCAGCTGTCACACCACCTGTCGTGCACGCCGCTGCGTAGAGGATTCCTAGTGGAAAGGACGGGGGGGGATCGTAGGAGAGGAGAAGGGGACGTGCATGCGCTGTGGGGGGTGTGGGAAGCGGGAGCAGCTCCGTAGAGTAGAGGATTCCTAGAAGAGAGAGGGGGGAGAGGACGCGCATGCGCTGTGGGACGCTGGAGCCGCTCCGTAGAGTAGAGGAGAGGAAGGGGGATGAGCGTAGGAGTGAGAGGGGGAGGGGACGCGCTGTGGGACGCGGGAAGGAGGGACGGACTAAGCCCCCTCCAAACACATGCAAGCAAGAATAAGGAATGGGGTTAACCTGGGCGACAGACACCACCTGCCTAGCCATTGCTAAGCAGCCTCTCTGTGCTCTCGGCCATGACTCAAGGAATGGGGTCAACCAGGGCGACAGGCACCACCTGCCTAGCTATTGCTAAGCAGCTTCTCTGTGCTCTCGGCCATGACTCTGATGACTGTGATAGGGTTGACGGCCTTCATATTACTACAGTGTTCTGGTTCGCATAATGGGTGCTTCCCTACTTCATGAAAGTGGCCGGACGCGGGACGGCGGACACGGGAGGGACGGACAGAGCCCCGAGCATAAGATGCTTCGCATCTAAAAAATGCAAATCTCTGCTGCATTGACGGATAAATACAACAGAAACAACTGCGGGAGTTCGAACAATGCAGTGTGACCAGTTGCCTTACCTCCCGCATTGAACATATAATAGAGCGAACACACGAAGTGTCCACGCATGTTAAGGTAAGACAAATAATCTTCAGGCTAACAATATGTATAATCATACATATGAAACGAATTCATGCACCCGGCTCGGGAAAAATAGCAACGGTGATGTCAATCAATTGCGGTTGTTTGAGTTGTCTGAATGTGCTCATACGTGCTAATTTACGTTAGCCGTGGTACACGTTCAACCTACGAGTGAATAATACCCATGTTACACAGGCAAGTTCACCGCGGTTACGACCAACCACGGTTAACCGCGTGGAACCGCGGTTAGCGCCAACCACTGTTCGCCGATGTTACACAGCGCGAAAGCGTACTCGGTTAAGGCGGCTAACACCACCTGGCGTACAACAATCTAACTGACGCGCTAATAACCAGATCGCCATTCTGTACACAAATATGTCACTTATTTCTTGCATAATGTTCTTCAAACGTACAATTATGCGAATATATGCATAATTTACGGCAAAGCCTCATTGCTTTAGCGTGGACTGCTCTACGTCAGGCGGCAGTTCGGCGTTCAACACGGCTGTTATTGCCGAGTACACCTTTGCATTGCGTGACGTGCTCCACAGATCACGCGAATCATGTTCCCATAGCCTTATCAGGCTTTCCGTATAGTTCGTGCCGTCCAGTTCGTCCGTTTTTCACGCACGCTCGCCGGCATGCACTCATCGCTCATGAGCGCCGCTATTTCCTCGGTTAACTGCCTATCCGAGGTTTCCAAGCTAGGTTTCCTGCAACCGCGGTTAGCGGCATAACCGTGGTTTCTCGTACCGTGTAACATAAGCGAACCGCGGTTAACGTAACCACGGTTACGTTAACCGCGGTTTAGGCTGGCTGTGTAACAAGGGTATAACACATGCTGAATTTGAACACGTCAAAGAAAGCGTTTATACAACTTGCCTCAACTTCCTCGTCTGTGTGCGCATCAGATATGCTGTGGAGCGACACGCAGCTGCCATTCAAAAATAGCAGCCGCTCGAAGTGGACCCATCGTGGTTGGTATATGTCGTCAGGTCCCGCTCCGGATTTCTGCCTAATCTTCCGCTTTTCGCGCGTGAATTGCGTTCGAAGGTTGGAGAACTTGTTGCGCAGCTGTACCACTGCAAAGAAAGTGTACCGAGTTAAAATACTTGGCAGATAACGCCATCTATACAGTGCATTCTATTGGATATGCAAGACGCTTTAAGTGCGGAGCACTTTAGGGGTCTGGGCTGTCGTGTGCTGTAGTATGCTGTCGTCGTCGCTCGGCCTGACGCTCCATGTGTAGCATATTGAGCGCAGAAGTCTTTTTCCTCTTGTTCTTAGAACGCCTTGATGATGATTATTTATCATCATAAGCAAAAAAACAACTAGTGCACTCAGCGTAACGTAGGCAAAACCAAATATAAAAATGAAAAAAAAAGAGGAAGCAAGTGCGAAATAGAAAGAGAAAGAAAGGGAGAAATAGGAAGAAAAAGAGATAGAGAAAGAAAGAGATAAATAGAGAGGAAGAAATAAATAGGAATAAATCAATAAAAAAGAAAAAAAAACAGAAACGGAGAAAAAGAAAGTGAGAGGAGGATAAGAAAGCCGAAGAGAAATAACGAAGGCTGCCCAGCTCCGAACTTCCTTCAGGCTTGGCACTTTTAGTACGAACCTGCCTAATACCCCTGTCACACGGGCACCCGCGAACTTCGTTTAACTCCCTCGTCGTTATGTCAACGGAGATGCGGTCCGTGTCACACGGCCTCCCTTACACCAAGGAAGATAAACGAAGCATTTCGCAAACGAAGTTCGGCTTTCTCCGTTAACGGCGGAACGAAGTACTCTCGTTCCCAGTAGTCTATAGGCCAGAAAAAACTTCGAGCACTAAATTGTCGCAGTCAAAACAATAATACATTTTGGGAATACTAAACGTGCTTTTGTTGCTGGACCCATTCATAACGTACGTTTTCTTTAGTATATATACGCACGCCAGAGTGCAGCTACTCTCCACACCAATGCCCTTGTCTTTCACCGTGCCTGGCGCGCCGCCATTTAAAAATATTTCGACCGTGTTTGTCGTTATTGTTGCAGGTGTTTGCGTTTGCCCGTGTCGGCATGACAGGAATGAGTGCAACGCTTTCGCGTTGAGCGTCACGCTGTTCGCAACGAGATGGTGTCTTATAGCGCGCACATTGGCTCTATCCATGGAGCCGATCGACGCCATTACCAATGCAATATCGAACCACTTCTTCACGTCTTCCACTTGGTCACTCATGACTGAAGACACAGAACAATATGTGAGCTCACGAGGCAATGAAACACAAGAACTTTTGTATGCGGGCTACAAAACTACCAGTCGTCGAGCACGGCTAGCACGGCACATCTAGTAAACAAGCACATTAGGCACAAGGTGGCCAGCGTGGCTGTCAGCATTGCTACATTTAGCGAATGCGTTTTCATGTGAAACAATTGTTAATGCTTTTTTCGCTTCAGACCTACTTAATAATGATTTGTTGTAAAAACCGCTTAACGAAGATTCTCAAGAGACCAACTAGAGGTGCAATTGGGATATTTCTGCGAAAATCAAACAGCCCCGACTGCGCCCCTCGCGGCAACGGTTACAACCTTGTCATTGCCGTGTGACACGGCCACAACTCCGTCGCCGTCGAACTTCCTAACAGAGTTTTACACACACGGAGTTTAACGAAGTTCGCGGGTGCCCGTGTGACAGGGGTATAAATTGTTTTATGCAACGCAGAATATAGTTGCAGAGCATTTTAAAAAATCTGTATTGTATTTAAAGAACATCATACACATTTCCGTGCAAGTGAAGCAGCGCACAAGATTGGGACGGAAAAGACGACAGTTGCTGCACTACTTCACCCGCATTTGTGCGCTGCCTCAACTACAACGAATGATGATCACTCACAAACTTGCCCAATTATCCATTCACTGAACAATCTATACAGCTTCGGCAAAACCCTACGCTCTGCAATTTCAGCGTCAAATCCACAAGTGGAATAAGGAGCTCGGTCGAAAAATTACGTACCTGTAAATTTCCCTCCCATGGCAGACGCGATCTCCTTGAAGGCGAGTTCCTTGAGATCGCGGCGGTGGTAGTGCGGATGCTTGATATCCCATACTAGGCGACGTTCTTGAACGAGCGAAATAAGATCCGCTTCTTCATCCGCAGTAAACGCTGGCATTGTAAACTGTAGATGTAGAATTGTAGATCCCTGAAACTGTCGGCTGATGTTCAAGCGGTGGGTAAGCTGTGCGTCTATTGTCACGTCGCCGTCCCATTTACGAGTGAAAAACAGCGCTAAAAAGACGGGACAAGAAAGGACACGGGACCACGGCGCTGACTAACAACCAAATGCGTTTATTCCTTCAGTCAGCATATATATATATAGTTCACCACTATCACAATGAAATGACAAAAAAGTTGAATACTCAGCCTGCGCAGAGGCTATGAAGCAATCAATCGGACATGAATTTTATCTCTTTCGGAAGGAGGGAAATCGAGGGGAGGCTAACACATGCCTTGCCGCTGTTGTTGATGTGATAGGCTTCTTAAATGAGACGCGCGCGTTGGTCATGGTACTTAGACAGGTAAGTGGTATCTTGAAAAGATGGGTGGCAACCGCAATTGTTACAATGAATAGATAACTGACTATCTGCAGCTTGTTTTTGAACTTTGTTCGAATGCTCGCCCATGCGGTCATTCGCGCACCGCCCCGTTTGACCAATGTAATAACGCCCGCAAGAAAGAGGAATTTTGTACACAACACCTTGGTGACACTCAACAAACTTCTGCTTATGCTTCTTAGTACATCCTCTCTTTTTCTCTACCTCTCGATTCACTTTCTGGCACAGATTACCAAGCTTATTTCGGGCAGAAAACAATAGCTTAACGCCTGCCCTGCCGACAACCTTCTTGAGATTGTGCGCCACCTTGTGCACATGCGGGATGACAGCTACTGTCAGCTGCGGGTTTGTCTCCGAGTGTGTGGCAGCTGAGCGTTTGTTCTTGAAGCCTGCTACGAGGTTTTCTTCAATTTTAGCCAAAAGCGTTGCTGGAAAACCTGCAAGCTTAAAGGAGCACTGACATCAAATTTCAAAGTCGAGATGTGTCCTTCATTCGATTGCTCGGTATGCATAGGTCGTCTTGGCCAAATTTGAATGCCGTCCGTCGCGTGGAAGTTATTTTAATTCGACGGCAAACCAGGCAAACAGCGTATGAACGCTCAACGGAAAACTGGATGCCCTGCGACATAGACACTAGTGCAACGTGTGAGGTGTGATAGAACACGCGATAGAATCACACTTATGACGTACGCTAGTGATACGCTAGTAACAATGACGTCGACGGTCTGAGTGTGTTTATTGTGGCGCCGACGCCCGGCGTGGTCTCAGTAGTGGCTCTTCTTGCTGTGTTGATCTGTGCGTGCGGTACATCGTGTCGCATCGACTGATTTGTCGTGCGCGAGTGCGATCATTCTGGAGCGACACAGTACGTGCCAGGATGTCGGGGAGCCGCTGCGTAGTGCGAACCTGCCCGTCGAGGCGCGGAAAAAGCGGAAAGTGCGTGTCCTTTCATCCATTTCCGAGCCTCGAAGCCTCAACGCAGCCAGTGGGTTGACTTCGTTCGGCGCGCCGTTGGACCGAGGGACTGGACGCCTGTGAACAGCAGCCGCATTTGCTCGCTTCACTTTGACGCGGGCTGCTACACGATGAATCCTGTGTTGGCGAAGCAGTTCGGTCTCTCGTTTGATACGAGGCCCAGTCTCCAGGCCGGGGCGATTCCCACCGTATACGTGTGCCCCACTGCAGCTGAAAGCAGTGATTCACTCGCCAAACGTCCGCGACATGAGGTGCGTAGTTGGTGTTCCTGTGCTCCGGCAGTACGGCCGAGGTTGATAAATACATTGCTTTTAACGCAGGATCGCGAGCCTGCCGCTCCTAGCAGACGAAATGTCAGCGATGTCAGCTGGACGTGACGTCACCTTTTTTTGTGGCAGCGGGATCAGCTGGGGAGCGGCCCACGTGGCCGCGAGGTAGCGCTACCAGCACTACAATTTGGCGGGTTTTCCTCCCGTTTTGAATCGTGTTCGATACCGGATATATTTATCAACATTACTGGTACTTATTCGTCCCTCCGCTGCATTTTGAGTCGAGAATCGTTACTTGGGGGTCGATAGATACTCGCGGAGCAAAAAAATCCACATGCGTAAATTTGATGTCAGGGCTCCTTTAAGGCGTGCTACTTGCGAAAGAAACATTACATTGGTCAGACGGGGCGGTGCGCGAATGACCGCATGAGCGAGCGTTCGAACAAAGTTCAAAAACAAGCTGCAGATAGTCAGTTATCTATTCATTGTAACAATTGCGATTGCCACCCATCTTTTCAAGATACCACTTACCTGTCTAAGTACCATGACGAACGCGCGCGTCTCATTTCAGAAGCCTATCACATCCACAACAGCGGCGAAGCATGTGTTAGCCTCCCCTCGATTTCCCTCCTTCCGAAAGAGATAAAATTCATGTCCGATTGATTGCCTCATAGCCTCTGCTCAGGCTGAGTATTCAACTTTTTGTCATTTCATTGTGATAGTGGTGAACTATATACATATGCTGACTGAAGGAATAAACACATTTGGTTGTTAGTCAGCGCCGTGGTCCCGTGTCCTTTCTTGTCCCGTCTTTTTAGCGCTGTTTTTCACTCGTAATCATGAACCAACCAGCCCAAATGCGTACCTTACTGCAGTCCCATGTACGCTGCAACGCCGCCAACAGTCCGCCGGTGGTCGGTGGGAGACTCGGTCTGCGCCTCGTCGTGCTCACAGCCTTTCGTCGGCCGATTCTCTAGCCACACTGGGGGCACGCGCGGCGACACCGACTGAACTTGCACGAAGAAATCAAAACAGGGCACCAGCTGCTCCTTCATTTTCAGCCGTCCTCCCTCCTCTGCCATTGTCCCTCTCGGGCTACGCGGCGGAGCCCCCGCCATCTCCCACGGTATGCCCACGGCTTCGACGGACGGGGGTTGGGGAGAGACAAAGGGGCAGCGAAGAAAAGGCATCCGCCGGGTGCGCTGAGGGGTATTGTGCGGGGCCTCCGTATCTCCGCCCAAGTTCTCCCCCTTCCTCTTTCTACATGGGCAAATTTTCGCTCGGCCACGGATCTCCGGGCGACCTGCCGACGACAAGTCTGCCGATGCGTTTTGCTGGTGTTTTCGGTCTGCCATCATGCAGTGTTGGCGGTAACGCACTACAAGTAACGCCGTTACCGGTAACGCGTTACCTTTTTTCGGTAACTTTGTAACGTACTCGTTACAATTTCGGAACTGTGACGGGTAACATACTTACGTTCACTATTTTTCGGTAACGGGAGGCGTTACATTACTTTTTCAACCTTGTAGGTGCCATTTTCCCCGAGCTCGCCCCGGTGAATTCTTTTGCCGCAGCGTCGGACTGCTGTCGGCCTGCCAGGCATGGACAAAGAATGCGCGGGCGGAATCGGTTTTGTTTGTGGAAATCGCGGGTAGAAATTTCTGAAGACGCGCTAACTCCTTGTGGGGAAGGTTTGGGCCATCGCCGCACAAAGCTTGAAGAAAGCCGCGGAATCCACCATGCGAAGCTGTATGGACATGCTTTTCCTGCAAGTGGATTGTAGCACGCGGATTGCTGGCACCTGGCCAAAAGACAGGCTTCCCAGAAGAGAAAGCGTATGGGCCGGTTTACTGCATACCACGTGCTCATTGTGGTGCTTCGTTCGTGGAGTAAGCAAAGAACTTCCCTGTCAGACTGCGGCAACATAAAAACGACGTCCGCAAGTTCCAGTGAAAAAGGAGTACACTCGTTGAGCACAGTGTGGTGAATGACCATAGCATAAAATTTGACCAGTCCCGCGTCCTCGACCCAGAGGCCATTAGCGGCTTTTTTGTGGAATCCTGGCTCATCCAGGAGACAGCCGCTAACTTCAACCGGTCTACAGGTGTGCTGCTGATCGAGAGTCTGCGTCAACGGAATTTCGCACATCATGGAGAATAGGCGTGACCCCACGGCAGGAAGAAAAGCCTTAAGGTGGTGGTTCCACTGTCGCCATCTTGCCATTAGTTACTCTAGAGGAATTAGATGGCGCCACTAAGTCAGGAATGGAAGGGCAACGCTTCGGAGGTCAAACTCCCGAACTTGTGCTGGTGCGCCACTCTGGTTGAGAAGGGGGGCGCGAAGCTTGGTGTCACGGTTCGGTGAAATTAGGCATTCAGCAGGAGCTTTTTTTTTTTTTTCTTCTCCCCTTCAGCAACGCTCTCTCTCCTTCTAAGACCCTCACTCACTGGTCCCCGTCGCCTGCGGTGCGGTGCTTACCAGGTGTGGAACGATTGCGCTGCCAACCGCTCACGTAGGCTTTCTGTTTGCAGGTTGTCGAACAGTCCTGTCTCACTGGCCAGCTGCTATGCCGGAATGCGCGGCTAGCTGACAAACCCTCTCACGCCCGGAAGTCACATCACAATCGAACCATGAAACGTCCTTTTGTGTACATATATGTAAATAATCCCCCCTCTGTCGCTGTCGTTTACTCCCCTAGCTCATTCAATGATGGCGACCGTTCAGTTGTAATCTGATTGAGCTAGGCAGCGGTCATCATATCAAACTATGGGATTTCTTTCCTCTATTTCTACGCGTATATACATAGTTTTCACGTGACGTCACAGACAGGTTCTCTGCGCTAAGTACCTCAACATGGCGGCCACCGTGACTTCTTATCACATTAGAGAGTGTCAGTGCAGGGGAGAACGTAACAGTCGTTCGGTCCCCGCGTTCTTTGTGCTCTCCCGCTTTCTTCTGTTCGCCAGCAGCGCCAAGGGGTGAACACAAAGGAACGTGAGGGGGCACCGGCACTAATCGGATGTCACCGTTACTTGCTCCACGCGTTCGAGCAAAAGTTCACGCAGCATCTCAACCAGCGTGTACTCCAAGATGGCGACCACGGTGACGTCAATGAAAACTATGTATACTTTCTCAGCTAAACAGCCGCTTACTCCTACCACACTCTATCCCGTAGCACACCCTGACACAAAGCGATGTATCCACTAAAGATTTTATCTCTCTCAAGCAAGAACTGAGGCCAATATATTGTAGATAGAACGCTATAATTATGCAGTAATTACCGGGTATTGCCATATGCCATTTAGTTTGTGTGCCATGAAAAGCTACACACACGCACTCTCTCTCCCTGTATTTACAGAT
>JALIZH010023847.1:0-14669 GCA_030522465.1 Rhipicephalus appendiculatus | reverse complement strand
AGATATAAACTGTCAATCACCTGTGGCGCATAGCCGCGTACAGCGGTTCGTGGTATACGGCTATGTGCCCCACGTGTCTGAAGGAAAGGGTTTGACGACGTACGTGACAGGATTTTAATGTTATTCGTGTCGTGACCAGACAATCATATTCCTAAAACTCTCTTACCTTGCAATACCAATTTTAGTCTACACCGAGTTAAAGAGGCGATCACGAGAGCAACCAGACGTAGGCGGCTAGATAGATAGATAATCGATAGAAATGCTCAAACTGCCTTTAGTTCAAGAAATGCTTCACATTTAAAACCAAGACTGCTGCTTAAAATCATTTATATTCGCTGGAAAACGCCATCGAATGTGGCGTTTTTCTTCCTTATACCAATCTCGAGTTAACAGAATGGAAAGCGTACATTGTCTGCAAGTTCTTTGTGAAAAAAGCGACTTTAAATATGTTCCCAACCATTATCAATGATGGTTGCACCATCAAAGCTTGAGCTCAGAATGCCTAGGATTACTTGGGATCCTCGGCGAGGCGGCCTCGCATACCAAGAGTGCTTCAGCACAGTTGTTCAACGGCACACATAGATGCGATTGCGAAAGTGGTACGATACAGAAATTTTTATTTCAGTGAGCTTCAAAGCAGTACGTAATGGCTGGTGCGGGCAAATTACTCTTACTATATGATAGAAGCCGGCTCATGCTTTTGAACTCCTGAGCCAGCACTTCCCAAAACAGACTGTAACGATAAAGGTGCGTAGGCATAAAAAAGAGCTTATTACAAAGCACCTACGCAGCGACCTTTTGATGCTCCTATTTTGCGCAATGTTTCTGTAGCCATAGATCAGGAGGCAGCAATATAGCTCATTCCGTTGCAGTTCCGTGTCGATCTTATTACGCAAGCGATATGCGGTGATCTATTCATAAGCTACTCTCTTGTTCCTCGGAATCGTGTCCTCTGCCTTATTTACCCCTGATATTTATAATTCGGTTACTGCTCTTAGCTGAGCCTAATCACGCCTCCTACGCCGCTTCTGCGGAACACAATTTCGAGATAATGCGGCTGATTGATAAAATGTCTTCCTCCTCCTTCTTCCCATTAAAAATCATCATCATCATCTTCTTCTTCTTGTCATTATACATATTATCATTCTATATATGAATATCATCCTAGCATATACACGTTTCTCAATGCGGAGCATTGTTTCTAGAAAAGGATGTCATTAGTTTGTGCGTTCTTTTACTTGTTTTATGGATTGCAAATGTCTTTCCTCCCGCTCTTTGGAAGTTTTAGTGGCTTTGGTGCGTCTCCACACAGTTGCGCTGACAGTAACGAGCCCCTCTGTAATAGTTTGCGTATGCCGCAATATAAAAACAAATGATAGCAAAACTCTTCCCTCAGTCACATTGCAAAATTTCTTGCAACTGCAAATGTGAAATTTTTTTTTCGCAATTTAAAGTACCATCTATTTTGTATACGTAGGTCTCTAGCACTGGTGCTAAAGCACGACACTCAGTCTCTTTGCAACACATAAACGACTGTCAATCGACAGTATATAAATCAAATTTCTTTAATATTCGCGCTTTACAAATAAAATTATTCATTTGCTTATTCGGTGCACTTGCTTTCCGAACCGGCCTCCTGTTTGCAGCACGAGCCGTAACAGTAACGAAAGAACATCTTTCACTCCGAACGCGATTTCTACACCGCAAGCATTGAATGTTGGTAAACGCGCGACGAATCAAAGCAACGCATTTTTCCTTGCCTGAACTACCAGTGCACTCCTAACGAAGTATCACTGGCCATTTTGAGCGCATCGAAATATCAGCATTACAACTCGGCTTCCTTGTGGCGCTTTCTCAGCAGTTGAACGTCCGCTCGTCCGGCAAGTTCCATCTAATGGCATACTTTCTATGTCATCGACGCATTCTTGCCAAACGGGCGGTTTTGCAACGTCGGGTTCTCGAACAACCACACGCACAGCCTCGAAGATTGCGTAATATGTGTGCTGTTTTCTTAATTGTGATAGCAATTACAAGTAAACACACCAGATGCCTTTGTGTCGGCTCCGTTACATCAGGCGTAAACTACCAATCGATAACATCACCCCACGCGTCGCCTGTTCTACGTGCGAGTACAAGCTGTTGCCGGTGGCCGCTTCTCAAACAAAGCAAAAAACGCCCGGTTGTCTTTTGTCGCGCGAAATCGGCATGGAGATATGAGCCAAGAGGGAAGTTCGGTGGGGGGGGGGGGCTGTGGCTTTGGCAGGAAATGGATGTAACGACACCGAGAATCACAAAGCCAACACGGTCGCCATTACTGTTTATTTCAGTTCTTTCTCTTCCTCCACCTCGTAGAACTGACCTCTTGTGTCTTCGTTTCCGTCTTCTTCCTTACACTCCCCCCGTTTTTTTTTCTTCACCCCTCCTGGGGTGATACCGAAGAACGTTGCTTGTGGCTGCGAATTCTAGCTGTCCGTCATTGAGGTAGCCAATGGTCTTTAGCACACCTTGCTGTACCGATATTTTGACGACTCTAAAAGGTCCGAGAATTCTTGTGTCCATACCCGGCAGACCCTTCCGCACAAGAACGAGATCGTTCAGAGCAATCTCCGGCCTGTGTCCTTGGTGTCGCTTGTCGAAATGAAGCTTCATCGCGTTTCGGTACCTGCTTTGTTCCTGGTTGGTTTTGCGGTGTTCAAACAGTTGCAGTTTCTCATCGATTACAAGTTTTTTGTTGGCTGGCAATATTGGAACTTCGCCGTAAGCAGCAAAATGTGGGCTGCAGCCAAGGCTCGTAGTGTGTGTCCTGTTGTGATGGGCCACCGCAGCTTCTAGACAGCATTTCCACCCGCCTTTAAACGTTGGATACATGGACATGAATGTCTTGATGTCACGGATGACTCTTTCAGCCATTCCATTTGCCTGCGGGTGATATGGAGCACAACGGCGTAGTGTAACACCACGGCTGTCTGCCCACTGCTGCAGCTTCTTGCTCAAGAATGCCGGTCCATTGTCAGAGATCACCACTTTGAGCTCTGAGAATATCGCTCGGTCAAGCAAAGCCATGACGCTGTTTGCATCTTCTCGGCCGGGGCGCGCCGCCACCATTCTGGTGCACTGATCTATGGCAATCAGGAAAGACTGTGTCTTGCGAACTCCTGCACTCTTCTTCTTCAATTCCCCAAAGTCCACGTGCATGACTTCAAATGGTTTGTCCGAGTGGTTTGGAAAAACGAGCTCATCGGGTCGAGGTCGGTATTTGGCTTTGTTCAACTGACACAAGTGGCACGACTTAACGTAGTCTTCGATGTCTTTTTTTCATATTTTTCCATGTGAAGCGTCTCAAAATTTTGTTATAGGTTCGCCAGAAGCCATCATGACCACCTGATTCTGGGCTGTCGTGGTACAAGTGAAGGACTTTTGGAATCAGGGTCTCTGGAACAGTGAACTTGCCGTCCTTGAAGTGAAGACTTTCATAACCTTCCCATAACCTCGTTAAGTTTACAGTTCCATGTGGGACCTCGATTGCTAATCGAGACAAGGCATCTGCGTCTGTGAGATGACTACCTGCACGATGGAAGACGTCAAAGTCATACTGCTGAAGTTCATTGACCCATCTGGCCAATTTCCCTCTAGGCTCTGACATATTCAAAAGGTGCATTAGCGCTTGATGGTCAGTGTACAATGCAAACTTTCTTCCGTCGATATATGATCGGAGTAGCGGACGGCCATTAAAACTGCAAGAGCCTCCTTCTCAGTTGTTGAATAATTTTGCTGAGTTCGGTTGAAGGTGTAGGAGTAGTATCCTATAACCCTCAGCTGCTGAGCTGGAGGTGAACTGACGTCTCTTTGGTAGAGAACAGCCCCTGTGCCGTAATTTGAAGCGTCTGTGTTCATCTCAAAAGGTAAGCTGTAGTCTGGTAAGGTAAGTACAGGGTCTGACGAAATGCGTTGTACAAGTTCTTGATAAGCCCTTTCGCATTCCTTGGTCCAGACAAAGGGCACGTCTTTCTTCGTGAGCTCCGTCAAGCACTTTGTCATCTTCGAGAAATCTTTAATAAAACCCCTGAAGTGGCCTGCGAGTCCTAGAAAAACTCTGAGTGAGTGGATATCATGTGGCTTCGTAAGCGTCGTGATCCTTTGGACGGACTCCTGTTTAGTACTCTTGGTAGTTCCGTCGAACACTCTTCCAAGGAAAACGACTTTTGACTTGAAGAATTCACTCTTCTTCTCATTTATCTTCAGTTCCGCGTCACTAAGAGCTTGTAGCACTTTTCCAAGGTGTTCAGAGTGCTCCTCTTCTGACCGCGAGTACACGAGAATGTCATCAATGTACACGTTACAGAAGATTCCCAAGTGTGGCTTCAAAACACTGTTCATCATTTTCTGAAACCAGGCGGGAGAATTTTTCCAGCTGAATGGAAATCGGTTATATTCATACACGTCGAACGGTGTGATGAACGCGGAGAACCTCTGTTTCTTCTTGCAGAGGCACTTGCCAGAAGCCTTTGCAAAGGTCGAGACGAGAGAAAACTTTGCAGCCTCCGGTTTCATTAATGATTTCGTCAATATGCGGCATCGGAAAAGGGAAAAGGTCAGTTTGTTTGTTTATCTGTCTATAGTCGGTGCAGAGACGAAATGTGCCGTCCTCTTTAGGTGCGATGGTTATTGGCGAAGCAAAGGGAGACGTGGAAGGCCGTATGACGCCGGCGTCAAGCATTTTCTGTAGCTCTCCCTTCAGCCAAACCTTCTTTTCTCTCGACATGTTATAGGCCTTTCGCTTCACCACTGTGGTATCTCGCAGCTCAAATGGAACTTGGAACTTTGAGGTCGCTTTTGGGTATCCGCCTATGCAAAGCAATTCAGGATACATGCGAATGACGTCTTCTGCGGTAGTGGGCTTACGGGGATGATCGCCGACGGCTGTGAAGGTGGCCAGCTGACGGTCATCTTGCGTGGTAACTTGCCCATCCCAGTATAGATTCAAACGTAGTTCTTGCATAACTGGACGGGATATCAGAAGCTCATATCTGACCCCATGTAGGACCAGTGCTTTTACAATGGTACTCTTGCCTTGACACTCTAAGGATGTCTGCCCATTCATCATGCACTTGTTTCTTTCCATCGTACCCGTGTACGATGACAGGAGAATCCTTTCTTACATTCAACTCGGGAATCACGCTCTTGTTGATTACAGTAATAGACGCTCCGCTATCCACGAGCGCTTTCACGTTCTTTCCATTAACTTGCGTAGGCACGTACACCAACTTGGAGCGGTCAGTGAGAAAAATCGTTTCTTGTATTTGAGACAAGATATCGTCAGACATTCCTTTGATCATTTTATGCTTCTTTTTCTGCCTTGGATTGTATTCTGCAGATGAATCCGGTTTGCTGAGCGTTTCAGCCGTGTTCACTGCTGTCGCCGCAGACTGTGGCTGTTGAACCAACAGCTTCATGATCTGTAGTAGCTCCTCAGGGCGTTTGTGGTCTTCCAAGCTGGACATGGCGCTGCATACATGTGGGAAGTCCCAATATGATCAGACACACAAGTGATGCGTCGGAGAGAGCAGAATCTGCGGCATGCAAAAGCCTCCACTTCTCAAAAAAGTAGTTCATAACCGAACCAGAAAGGTACTTTAAGGCTAATGCACGGTCCCAACTTTGAAACCTGTTTTCAGAGAACGTTCAGAGAAAGTTCTGCCTCCATTCCGCCCAAGTGTGTCCTGCTTTTCCTGTTGCTCGTACCTCATACCACATCTTCGCGACGCCTCCCAAGTACAATGACATGTTCATGACTTTATCACGATCGTCTTGCCAAAGATTTCGATCGCACGCATACTCATAGAAGTCAAGCCAGGCCTGAGCACTCATTGATGATGATTCATCGTAGACCTCTGGTTTAATTAATTCTCTTGGCGTTTTTGGATATCGGTCAAGACCTGTTCGCATTATAAGCTCCAACAAATGTTGTTGCCGCTTGCTGTTTTCTTCCTGCAGCTTGTTGACAGCTTGAAAAATATCATTGCTTCTTAAAACGCTGTTTGTGTTGGTGAAAGCTGTATTCGCTTTCGTAGGTTCTGCATCCTGTGGCCTGTCCTCACTACGCCGCCCTGGAGTAAGCGCGGTTGCCGCTTCAAGCTCGTGGTCACTCATTTTCGGCGATGTGCACCGAACACTCAAAGCTCGCGCGAACACGTCGTACTTCCACCATAGACACGGCATACAACGCTCACCGTCTTGGCATCATCCTCACGGCCCGCAGCGATGTAGACGCACATTGTCCTCAGGAAGTTGGAGCCGGTCAGGGGCGTAGCACAGGATCCTGTCGTCGGCTGCGCCAAGTTTGTAACGACACCGAGAATCACAAAGCCAACACGGTCGCCATTACTGTTTATTTCAGTTCTTTCTCTTCCTCCACCTCGTAGAACTGACCTCTTGTGTCTTCGTTTCCGTCTTCTTCCTTACAATGCATACTTCGACCCACCCGTCATAGTCCCCCCTGAACGCGTGCGGCGCCGTCTCATCGCTTTTTACGTGTTGTACTCTCGTCGCAAAATTTGCGTTGAAGCTGTAGACATCCCGAAGGCCACTTCGCTGCAACAGTCGATTTTCCAAAAAAGTGAGCCGCTAGCCTCACTTCGCATGACATCCAATTTGTTGCCGTCATATTCACTGTTTTGCCCTTGCCGTGAAACTTACTAAAGACAACGCTTTCTAAAGACAGCGGGTTCTCTCAATGAGCCAAGTAACTTTCTCGCATTAAAATGGTATACAGAGATCCACGCGGTAGCTGAGCTTTCCTTGCTTCTTCAGTATTAGATAAATTTTGAAGGATCTTCACAACCACTGAACAATGAAAAAGCGCTCTTTAGAAACATCTAAAAAACTTTATCAGAACTTTCGGTGGGTTCAGATACCTCACACAAACAAGAAGAACGTCAGCGGTTCGAACATCATTATTACTAACGCACTTTCTACGACCGAAAGTTTAGAAGAAAGTGACCAACGCACACAATGTGCCTCGTGACATGGCCAGCTCCTAAATTTAAGCAAGACAGTATAACGTACATTTTGGGGCTTAAATAATGCCATGATTGCGATTGTAGTCGGACTGAGCGGTCTGGAAAAGTACAGCCGCTTTGCATGCGTTCGCCATTTAACTTAGGCTGATAGTGCAAACAAACACAAAGCACTTGTTGCAAGAAATCAATAAAAGAGGGATGCATCTTCTTTTTCAGAATGTAGCAGCCAAGGATATATGAGATATCTGGGCTTTGCTCATTACATACGTTTTACTTCGGAGGCCAAAGAGACGGTTTAAAGAGAGAGCCCTAGCGCGAGAGATATTCGCCATTCATTTCCATGAATGACACAAAAACTTGGCACGTCGAAGCTCTGATTGCTTTCGGAAACGAGCACGGACTTGAGTATGCTCATACTTTTGTTCATCTTGGTACGGGTACCTGTTTGTATATCAGCACGGAGTTCTAACAAGTGCGAAGATTTTAGCTTCCGCTCTTTCTGAGTACGTAAAGTAAAACTTATGTACATGTGCTCCTCTCGGGGACATACCTCCACTGAAAGAGGTTCCCGAGAAATCACTTATAAGGGTGCGAGCTCGTTATGGCTGCGTCCATGTCCCTTTTCTTCGGCGCTTATCTTCTAGGAAGTATGGCACATAACGTTTTGGAAGTGGAGGGAACAATATATAACAAAAGAACAAAGTTGCTGCTATGCAATCTGTTCTCAATATACAATCTCAGTGTAGGGAAGATGTGCATCAGAAGAACTATGTTTATGCCATAAAATTATGGTTCTAACTTTTTTCTTTCGTTAGATGTGGTGGCGAGTGTGTCATCCGCAGAATACGACATTAATCTTTTCCTCTCTTGCAACTGCTTAATCCGTCTCATTCGCAAGACCTCTATCTCCAAGCCATCCTGTAAAGGCGACTGTGTCGGAGTGCTCCGCCACGGGGAACGGGAGCCTATCGCCTCGGATCACCCGTTCGACTTATTTTTTCGTGCGAGTGGTAAAACGAAAGAACTTCCTGCGAGTAGAAGGCGTTTCTCATATCTCGTTTTGTTTCCTCGCCGCGCTTTTTTTATGTATCTTGAACGCAAGTACTAATATGCACTATATTTAAAGCGTGTATTCTATGTAGGAACAGTTGCCACGGAATATAATGAAGCTGGATAGGTCACGCAAGGCGTACAGAGCAGAAAACGGGCGTACTTTATTACAGACATACGGAGGTAACAGAAAAGAATGCCAGGGCGATATAGTGGAAAAAAGTAACCTTCTCTAATAACTCAAGCAGCAGCGCAAAGAATCACATGGACGGCGAAAGCAACACGAGACACAGCGCTAACAACGCAGTGTTTATTGGAAGTGATCACATATATGTACAAAACTCCGCGCAGAAGAAACGGGGGGATGGGGCAAAGAAATCAATCGACGCAGTAAATCGAACAGGCTGCTAACGCGACAAAAATGGCATTTACTTGTCCGGTAAACAGATTGATGGGCAACACACAGCGTCTCTATTTCTAATCTGCACCACTTAAGTGATTTTCCTCGTGAGCTGGTCAGAATTTTTTTTTCAGTGAATGCACATGGTTGAACAACGGTTTGGAACAGCAACGTGCACAATGGGCTGTGAAGTGCCCTGAATGCGAGTTTTTCGACTTTGTACGTGTGCTATTACAAGCGATCGTTCATGCACGTGCCTATAGATTTGGGCTACATCCTCTTTGGCACATGTGAGCGGAATAGAATAAAATCTACCCTCTACACGAGGCACAAACGGCTTGCACTGCGTCTTGTCGCACCCACGTGGCTTGCACGCACCCACGTTTACTCTATAACACACAAACTCGACAGCTTCAACGAAGCAGATAGCGAATTATCTGCACCGACACGTTTTCCAATTTTCTTGATATTTTGACTAATGTTGTGTAGGTAATACAAGAGAATAATCTTCAACTACTAGTCCGGGCAGATTTATATTGTATAAGGACAGCTTACGGCTCCCCCAATATTTAAAGTACATAGATTTTTAAAATCATCTTCCTTTATCCATCACGTACAGCTGCAGTAAAATATGCTTCTGCTGATATGTGCTTGAACATTTCTGTTGTTTATATTGTCGTTTTGCTTCTTGTTGAGGTTTCAGGTGGCGGCATCGTTCCCGAATGTGTCAGAGCTTTTCACAGCTGCAGAATTGAGAGAGAAAGGATATCCTTAATAGGATGGCTTATTCGGACAAGATTGATACGTCAACAAATAACCCAAGAACACAAATAAGTGGGGCATGAAGGGAGATGTTCTGTGCATAGCGCTCTTCTATATGTGTAATCTTGCGCGAAGAAACGAAACACGTGCTTCTTAATCATTAGTTCAAAACATGAACAGGAGTTAACTGAGTAATGTGGACCTGTTGTGACCGGTGCACGTACATCGGCAACCTCGGCAGACGCCTGAAAAACCCTTAGCTTGTCTCACTCGCTGTTGTTCTTACCGTTGTCGATTGGTTTAGACCAGCGCATGCCTTTTACGTTCTATTGCGGGATTTCCACTTAGAGTGGCACTGTATTTGCAATGGTAACCGCAAGACTTTGCCCGTAGTCCGTCCTTCAACAGCTTTCCAATTTGGCGGCCACATTTTTATAAGCCAGAAGGCACGGAATTGTACTAAGTGTTCGTATACCAGAAAACTAAGTGCTTGTTAAGAAAAAGGCCAGGTGGTCAAACATCAATCCTGATCGCAGTATTGTCGTATAGTGTTGTTTGCAGCGCGCGCTGCAATTTCGGCAGCAGCACTGGCGCTGCGGACCCGAGCGCTGGTAACTCAAAGGCTCTTGAATCGAAAAGGTCTCGATAGCTGGGCACACGGCGGTTAGATCAACGGCAAACACTTGTACGTCACCGAAATTTTTTAAGAATGGCATATACGCAATTACCGTGCAAATGGAGTCTTTGGAATTGCAGAAAAGCTATCAAATTTATAAGCCTGAACCATGTCGAGTAAAGAATATCGAAATAACTAAATTTGCGAAAATAGGGTGAGGGACACTAATGACATTGATCATTAGCCGCTGTACTGTTCGTCTAGTTTGGAACCACAGCGCGGAACTAATTATGACCCCTTGTTTTCAAGCCTCAGTGCTTGTGAACTTGTTATAGAGAGCTACCTTTAACTTTGAAGCTAAGGCCCGTATTCACAAACCAACCTCATGCTTACCTCGAGTTTTCCTCATCGCTCTTAAGCCTTTATTGAGCTTGATGGACAAAGTAGGCCAGTATTGATGAACCAACCTTGTTGTTATCTTTAACCCTGTTACCATTTTTGAGGCCTGATAACGCATGTAGAGAGTACATAAACTTGAGGAAAACGTGAGGTAAGGCCGAGATTGGTTTGTGAATACGGGCCTAAAGCAGCGAATGCAGCGTTGTTAGAAGTGTACAGAAAATGACCCAGTAATGGCGCAGCTCACCAAGATGAACTTTTGTTCTTCATGGGTATAAAATAGTGGTGTCTGCTTTGGGGATAGCGTAGAGAACAAAAACACGGCGAACAAGCAACGGAACCAAAAGTATATACTATATATATACAGCCGCGAGATGTGGGGATTGTGTAAGGGATTTTTGTAAGGGATTGTGTAAGGGGTAGTGATTGCCAATGTGGAAAGAGTAATCAGCTAGTTGCTCTATTGCCACTTTAGCCTTGTCATGCTTAAGTGTTCGAAGACCAAAACGTCTGCCGAGTTTAGTAACAGCTCATACTCGCTAAGAAAGGATTTAATATTTACATGTTTCTTGCTGGGGCGTGTACATTTTGTTTATGAGTGTGGTCTACAAAAGCTTGACTAATTTCACAGGTGGAGACATACATGAATAATGGCGTGTTCGACGGTGCCAGAGGACATCACCAGCGTTCTCAGAGGGCACTGCAAGGAATGCGAATGTAATAGTTTTCAGTGCGTTGTTGGGTCTAATTGGCCATGACAAAGTACCTATTGGATGGTGAATTCTCTGTGAGCATTCGCCTGTCTCACATGGAGCTTTCGTCAACCTCAATGAGGGTTTCCTAGAGGGTATGTTTGTACAAATCCCCAAAATTTGAACTGCCTTGTTTTAGATTGGCAGCACACTGTCATGCCTGTTAAGAAGCAAACTTGCTAACATGTGGAGGTTTTGTGTGTTCACTCCATGCATATACTCTGATGTTCAGCCCCTTCAGCAACATTGCATTGGTGATAACTAGGGACCGGATTTTTTAGGCACTAAAAAGCGTGTTTTAGGCGCCAAAAATAGGCAGGTAAAACACCGTTTTAGGCCTACAAAACTGCAAAATATAGGCACAATAAATCTTTACATAAATTCAAACAATTTCACACAAAGACGTGCGCGACATGTATCTACGACAGCAAAGCAGAAAATGTTATTGTTTATGATGGCACAAAGGCACCGACAATTGCCGCAGGGTTCGCAGAACATGGTCTCTCCTTTTATTTTGTAGCATGGTGAGCCAAGTGCCCACCATCGAATCAACACATTCCTGGGTCTCGTTCTTTCCGGCGTCGGTGAGAAGGGCAACACAGGAGCAGATAGCCAGAGCACTAAAAGACCAAAAGGGAGGGATGCCTCGTGTTAGCCGGGTTTAATCGTGCAGGGTGAATTTCTCCCCAATCGGTGAACCCCCATAAAGGGCCCCTCACCAGGACTGAGCATTTCGAGCGGACAAGTGTAATGCATGCACTGGGCGCTCACGATCACGCCTGCCAAAATTTGCAACACTACGCATCACGGTAAGACGTGAAACTGAACGCCGCTTGCCCTTATTCTCGCGGTTGCACGCCCCAAGATGGAGGGGTCGAAGTACAACAAGGAATGGTCCTACACGGTTATCTGTGCCCTTACGTCGCTCCTCTACGTTGACATTGGAGCTATGAGGTCGCTCACAGTAGCACGTGACACTGCGGCAAATATTAGAGGATTCATGTGTAATTTGTGTTATCTGTTGCTTGAATAGATGAATGAAAGCTTAGAGAAATAATAAAACACATACAGAATGTGCGCGCGTTTATTATTATTATTTTTTACTTCGGATCGCAGCGAGATACTAGACTAATCGGCCGCCATTTCACATGCGTTCGTCTTCACGCCGTTCCCGCGTCGTACCAGCGCCAACCCTTACAACGCTCGGTATGTTTTTGGTGCGTCATCCCTTGCAGCAGTTTCAGCGATGCGATGTGGTGTATCGTGGTAAGGACACATGATCCGTACCAGCCTCTCCAAATGTACGCGCACTGAGGGATCCATCCCACAGAAACGGGCAGTACACTACAGAGAACGCCGAAACGACACATCACCGATGTCGTGCAGGAGCTGGCTCGGGCCCGTCATGCGCACGTGACCTTGCATGTGCTTGACGTGTTGATGAGTCTACGTCATGTGATCCTCCGGCTCCGACACCGAAGAGGACTGGGAAGGAATTTCGCTTGCGAAGGCTACACGGGGTGAATGGCAAGGGTTTCAAGATATCGTCCTTGCATCATGGCTTCGCGGCTCGTAACGAACCAATATGAAAAATTATTGCGGTACAACGCTATTCATTGGAACCCAACAATTTCCAGTGTCTAACTGCAATATCTTATGTGACCTGGTAAGGTGCCCTTTAAGTAGTAAATTACAAACAAAACAAAAGCCGCGTGCACATTTTCTTTCTTTTGATCTACACTCTCCTTTCCTCTGATGCCACTCCACGGTTTCGCATTCGTGCTCCACCTTTCCGCGGCTGCACAGGAGACCACCCCTTGCTCCCTTCCCACCAGCACACCCAGGTCTTAAGGCCGGTTCTTCAATTCTTTGGGGACACTGGACTGGACGACCGGTTGTAGAAGCCATCCGCCGCGTCCTCGGACATGGACGCCACCCCCCTCTTTTGTCTCTCCTTCCTATCCTTATTTCCCTTCCCATTCCCCTGCAAATGCTGAGACGTGCTCCTAATTAGGATTGCAGAAATAACGTCATTTGCCCTCCACAGCCTCTCTTTCAACTTCTCGCGCCATGTCGGCGCGGCGGTGTATGGTGGCCGGCGCGTCCCATTTCACTGCTGCTAGTGGTTGTGTTCCAGAAGTTGGTTGGTCAATAGCGCCAGGTTGAACCCAATAGAGATAGATAGATAGATAGATAGATAGATAGATAGATAGATAGATAGATAGATAGATAGATAGATAGATAGATAGATAGATAGATAGATAGATAGATAGATAGATAGATAGATAGATAGATAGATAGATAGATAGATAGATAGATAGATAGATAGATAGATAGATAGATAGATAGATAGATAGATAGATAGATAGATAGATAGAAACGCTGAAAGTGCCTGCAATTCGCTAAGAAATGCTTCGCATTTAATACATGAGAAAGGGACGAACCAGCACTGAGCATAATGCGCTTGGGACATGCATGTCAATGGTTGCGCCCATAACGTGTGCGTCTTCGAGGAGGCTACGCACTGCCGAGGCATTGCCCTCGCACGAACGTTCCTATGTATGGGGACAGTCCGTAACAAAAAAAATTGCACCATCTCCCGCTAAAGGGAACCATGTGTAGATGTGAAGCAGCGGGCGCCCTAACGCTTACACTGGCGGCGGCGTTGAGGCTGGCGCTCATCGCGGCGTTGCGCAGGAGAGAAACCTGGGGAGGCGCAAAGCACGCAGTGATGGAGAGGTGTTTCCTGCTGGAACATGCCAATGAGAGACAGAAGACTCCGACTGGACACAGAGACCCGCAGTCCACTTTTAGTTAACGCACACGCTGCGAATTTTTATTCTTCAACAACGCACAGGAGAAATCTCCCACCGGCACCACCTTGGAGGTCAAGATCCACTGCCATATATACAGGATGGCCAGTGAACGGTTGTGCAGCGCGAGCAGTCGGTTTTTTCAACCAAGAAACTCGCTGGCAGACGCTGCCTGCGTCTGCGTCGTGAGGCGAGAGGGGGGGGAGCGTAGGAGAGGGGCGGGGGGGATGCGCATGCGCAGTGGGGGAGTGTGGACGCCGCGGGCAGGGATGCCCTAGAGGGGGGAGCGTAGAGGAGAGAGAGGGGGGACGCGCATGCGCAGTGGGGAGTGTGGACGCCACGGGCAGGGATGCCTAGAGGAGAGAGGGGGAGCGTAGGAGGGGAGAGAGGAGGGGAGGTGCATGCGCAGTGAGGGTGTGGTTGCCGCGGAGGGATGCCTATAGGAGAGAGAGGGGGAGAGGAGGTTTTTTTATTTTTTATTTTTTTTGAAAGGGTTTGCGCATGCGCAGTAAGGGTGGGGCACGCGGCACACCACCACCGGATTAAGCTTCGCCATAAGATGTTTCACATCTAATAGCGGTGCTGACCTAAGTGAATTGCGCGGTCACAAATGGTACCAGCAATCCTTTCCTAGTGCAAGCGTGGACAGATTGCGAAAGGAGCGCTACGATGTCGGAGAGACCAGCGCAGTAGACTGACACAGCTGTTCACCAGTTTGGAGGCATTTAGTAGCGTCTTAGTGGAATGTCTTGCTCGAAACCAGTGCACTCTGCAAGCGTCAAATCTGAGAACAGTGAGAGTTCTATTTCGACTGATGAACAATAGATAACAACGTCATGGAGGGAGAAAAAAATCCCA
>JALIZH010023845.1:0-16282 GCA_030522465.1 Rhipicephalus appendiculatus | reverse complement strand
TACAATATGATTTTGCGACTTAGCCGTATAGTTCATAACTTCGTCCGCCTCGGTGGAACAGTGGCTAAGGTGCTCGGCTGCTGACCCGAAGGTCGCGGGTTCGATCCCGGCCGCGGCGGTCGCATTTCGATGGAGGCGAAATGGTTGAGGCCCGTGTACTGTGCGATGTCAGTGCACGTTAAAGAACACCAGATGGTCAAAATTTCCGGAGCCCTCCACTACGGCGTCTCTCATAATCATATCGTGGTTTTGGGGCGTTAAACCCCAGATATTATTATTATTATTCATAACTTCATTTTGAACGGTCACATGAACATCATGAACGCTTTCACAATTGTTTCCACAGTTGTGGGGTGTCGAGTCTACGAAAGGCGAATCCCAACATAAAAACGAACAACTGTTTATTAGATTAGGCATAATCAGCGGGCGAGCATACCAACACTTCGCACGCCTCGGTAGTGAAGAGAAGAATCTACTTCCAAGCGAGGCAGCCTGATGATGTAACCCCCAGTGACGTATACCTCCGGTGAAGCTGCCGTGGCGATGTGTTTTTTATCGCACTGCAGAGCCCCATGTAGCTGTGTCACACCGGGCTGAATGATAGCGAGCCGGATGCTGCGCGGGAATATGCTCAGAGTGTGTCGTCACACAGTAACAACAACGCGACTGCGCTGCGAGTCTGCGAACCAGTGAGCATCGCAATGGCCGTGCCCACTGCCAGCTTATAACCGCTTATTTCGTCGCGCTCTGAAAACCGCGTTTCGTCGAGCGGATGAAAGCTGCTGTAACAAAAAATTATAAGACACGGAATGCAAGGAAAAAATCAAGAAATCTAGAATCAGCGACCACCACACAGTAGTGCGCGCAGCACTCGTCGCAGCCTCTTTGCTTTTTTCGCTGCTCCGTTTTGAGAAGAACGCTCTCAAGCGTAAAGGTTGTGAATGCTCCGCGCGGGTGCTTCAGCACTTCCGCGGCTACCATTTCAGCAAAAGCAAGACGAAGCTAAAAACGGGCACAGCCTGGAGATGTGTGAAATTTCGCAAAGCAATAAGATCAAGAGGTCGGCGCTTAGCCATATGGTTCTTGAGCGCAGTCCACTAAACGAAACACGAATAAAATTTAATAAACGGAGGTCCGGGCCGCAAAGCTGTTTCACAAAGGAGAGAGGCACTTTTCAACCGAGAAGCAGACGTGGCTTTCTTGCCGTCGCTCTCAAAAGCAGAAACTTTTTTTTTTGTTAAATGTTTGCATTTTACGCGACATGACGACCTTTGACCCCGTCTATTCCTTCTGTTCTTTTCATGCTAAAGAAACACGGTCATAAAGCCCACCCGCATAGAGACTTCGTTCCCGAAATGGGACAATGGTGACATGTACAACCGTACAGCGGGTGTCGTAAACGATACTGTCGCGATGTTTTGCCGAAATTAAATAAATGTTTGTGAATTTGTGCTGGTCGCCACGGTGCTCCTCTGCTTCCTCCGAGCGGTTATATCAATGTTGTAATCTTTTGCACAGCTGTTACGCCTCCCCTAATAACATGCAGAAGGAGTCACGGGGACGCAAGCGGCATTATTATTTTTTTCACATTGTCATTGTCATTCTCCAAGTGGTTGTCCTGCACTATGACAATGGAAGAGCTTGAACATCGAGCCATTGACCCCGGCGCGAAGCTAGTTTTGTATGAGGACACAACTGCCTGCTTGGTGTGGTGTATAGGTTACATGCTCCGTGCTCCATGGACCACGTAAAATGCTTCATGGAGCATGTTACATGATCCATGGAGCATCTGATGCTGCATGGAACATGTAATGCAGCAAAGTAGGGTCAAAAGACGCTACGTGCTAACTAGATCCGTCGAGAAAAAAAAAGAACAAATGAAAAGGTCGTTACCAAAGCACGTCAACGAATGATAGACCGCCACAGTTCGCAGATTTCTTCGTTTCGCATCATGATGCGACAGCGTGGACTAAAATTAAGGTCCTAGCTGAGTTGTAGTTTACGCTCCATAACCAAGGAATGATGATGCACGTGACATAGAGGGATACTCCGTGGTAATATTGACCGCCCTAGATTCCTTGACGTGGGCCTAAGTTAAGTACCCGGTTGTTTTTGCATATCTCTACCGTTTAAATGCGGCCTTCATGCAAAGAATCGTAACCGCAGAACCTTAGCCATCAAGCGACTACGGCGAGCTCCTCACGCATTTAGTCATAGTGGAAGTCGACGTAATGTCGCATTATTTCCATCCCCGTTGTACTTCATGTTAACGACCAAGGGGACGGCAATGAGATGATGTCTCTGCAATGTGGCAAAGAACGCTAATGAGAGAGAGAGAGAGGAATGCAATGCCGAAAGGCGGGGATGTTAGCAGGAAACTAAATATCCAGCAATACGGTACACATTTGGGCTGGTTGGTTCATGATTTCCAGCAGAAAACAGCGCTACAAGACGGGACGAAGTGCCGTGGTTTGTGTCCTTTCTTCGTCCCGTCTTGTAGCGCTGTTTTCTATTGTAAATATCCAGTTTGCAACCCTGCAGTGCGGAATGAGTAAGGGGAGAAAGTAAGGTAGATAAGAATAAGGGAGGGAGGTAAGTAGAAATACACACACAAACACAGTATTAATGAGAGCTAACAGAAATATAGTTCTCATTATTATTGTTATAACACTATTGCACGCTTAAGCAGAAAGTGAGGCACCAACGAAGACGACCTGGTTTTGGTGTGTGGGGCGCGCTCTTCTCCTCCATCTTGGTTAACGCTTAGGCGTAGAGTATATATATTGTAAATACGCCTTGTTTCCGTCTGTGCATTCACGTAACAATATTGTGTCTAACAAAGAAAAACGAGCCCTTATAATTCCTCTCTTTCGTACACACAAACCCAGGAGTGTCATAATCGTTCAACGAGGCGGGTCGCTCGCAGCAACTTCAACACCGTCACTTTCAGGCGTGAAGCTCGATCTTTCCCGCATTCCAAGATTGATTGCTCAGAAAGCGGATGGTCGTCGAGGCGCGCGAACGCTGCTGAGAGGGGCTGTCTCTGGAAGCTTTACACGGTGGGCAATGACATAGTCACATAGGATACGTTCAATGGCTTTGTAAACTGCCGCAATGTTCGCACGCAGCACTGCCTGTCATTCCGATGCAGCTAGCAAACGCATTCGTAAATGACACCCCGAGGCAGGGAACGGTCGTCTTGGATCGCGGTAATCCAGATGGAATAATGAGTCGTATGCCCGGGTCCACGGCGCAAAGTCGAATGTGGAGTAACCGGGCATGTTTCACATAGTACGGTGTCATGTCAAAGAACCCCCAGGTGGTCGGAATTTTCGGAGCCTTCCACTACGGCGTGTCTCAGAATCATGTCGCTGTTTTCGGACGCTATACCCCAGCAGTTATCATAATTATTGTAGTACGGTGCCACGCAGGCAGCCAGCATAGTCGTATATGGTATAGTAAGATTACGGAGAAGGGAAGGGAGGTTGAAGAGGTGGTAAAGGAGGAGGAGAGAGTGTACAGCACAGAATAGCCACGTATGGCGTCGCGCAGGCAAGATCATGTATAGCACAGCCATGTAAGCATAGCCATGTATAGTGAAATAGGGAGAGGTGGGGAAAGGGAAGTGTGGGTTAGGAGGATGGAAAGGACGAGAGGAGGGCAAAGCGTAGGGTAGTCGTGCTAGTGCATTACAGCAACTGGGTGGCAAAAGGAAGTGAAGGTAAGTAGGGCAGGTGTGTGAGGGTGAGGAGGAATAAAACGAGGAAGAGAGACGGCACCGCTGCATCGCAAATGAAGGTTTATTTTCCCGCCATAAACGACGAGCATGTTGGTCGTTTGGAACGACAGCGTGCGCTGCCCGCGAACTCGAGCGCCGATGAAAGACTGGCGAATCACTGCTCCGTACTTCCTGCAGGTTTCACGTTCACTGCTGCTTCATAAGTTTTTTTTACTGTGCATTTACACGTGTGAATATTTTTCGCGCGCGTATATTAACGTGCTTGAGCATTAAATCTGTGGGTTAGTTACATTCATTGTTTCTCTTATTCCTGTGGAAAACAGGCCAGAAATTAAATCGGTCCCCTGTCCTTCATATTTAATGAGGTTTCACCAAGGATGCGGCATGTTTTAATCTCGCCGTAATAGAAAATGGCTACATTACTTTTTTCTTGTTATAACGCTAAATAAATATTTATTACGCTCTTTGTATTTTCATTCTAATTTCGACGAGAATGGTTTTCTTTCGTGCTCACCGAGAATGCCTTGACAGCGTTTTGCGCAGCGGGAAGCCATCCGCATTGACATTACTTATCGCGTAAAAACAGTTCAACACTTATATTATGACATGTGGAGTACTCTGTGGTCAAGTTAAATAATAGAATTCACAACAATGTCATCATCACATTTCAAGATCCCCGTTCTTATTTTTCATGATGCTAAGTACAGTAGTTCGTGTAAAGCGTTCTTCAGGCATAGTCTGGGCTTACGCAGCTTTTATTGGTTTCATAGTTTGCATAGAACATTACTCGCGCATTCTCTTGGGTTATACATGCCAGGACAAACTACAGCCGCTTACTTCCTGAAGTTTATTGCGAAAACACCCAAAAAATATATACGTGACGAGAACGGCGCCGAAAGTCTGGATCAACGTTTGTACTGACTGACAGTGACACCTCTTCAAAAGAGAAACGGAGGTTACGAGAACAGCAGGATTAGACATAATAGTAAAATTATGGCAACCACCGCACTCGCCCACCTCTTTCCAAAAACTTCAATTCTTTCGCGTTGAGAGTCACGGGCGGCTTGCTCACGCAAGAACCTCCCTCCGGTTTCATCTGGGCAGCTTCCGTGAGGTCGTGGTTGTGGTTGCCCCTGTGTTGCATGGCAAAACAGATCCCCTAAAATTCTGGCTTACAGCCACACGTGCTGCAATGGGTCGCTAAAAAGCCAGATCTTTTTTTCGCACACCGCTGGCATGCTCCCGAAGGCGATCACTGAGGCACCTGCTTGTCTGACCGACATGGCTGGCGCCACAAAAAGGAATCCTGCACACGACGCCTTGCACAGAATCCATATCATGGTTTCGGTGCTTCATCTTGTACCCCACCCGAGGTTTCAAGGCAGGACTGCAGGAATAGTACTGTTGGGAAGTGATGTTTTTGGAAGGTACATGTCCGCGCATGCGGTTGCCTCGATAATCTTGCGACCGTTCCTGATTTTGCTGTTCTCATAATCTGGGGGGTTTTTTTAGGTTTTGATAAGTTGTCGCTGTTTGACACTGGACACGTTGATCTTGGCCTTCGACACCACTCCCCTAATATATACATTCTTGGTGTGTTTCCGCAATAGGGCCCAGCGGCAAGTAAGCGCCTGTTGTTTGTCCGCCTTTGTCCACGTCGTCCTTTAAGCGCTTCAACTCCCTCACTAACAGTGTCCATAATGTCCTTTAGGCTAACATATCCAAAGGTGTAGCCTCAAGCACGCATCTCTTAAATGCGGAAATGTATATTCAAAAGCTACAACAGACGACACTTGGATAGGTCCTAGCTCATGACAAACGTCGGTGCCGCACGTTTCAGCTTCGCGGGTACGGATGGTTTGAGATGTCATTTATGTTTACTTGATGTATTATTTCTTTTTGGCAGTGATGATATCATGTCTATTGGCTGAAAGAACAGCATGCTTACGAAATAAGTATGCACCTTTGAAAACAGTTCGGAGGTTGCGACAAAATTATCATGCTAGTGGAACGTCATGAATTTCACTTTCTAGATATCGGCAACAGAATTTAGGAGTAAGGAAGAAATTATATTTGGTGTGACGCGTGCATTACACATTCCGTTTCTTGTACCCTCAATGATTACCATTATTACAACATTATGTGGATACAGAATGCATATCACCGCATATGAAGGAGGCAGAGTCTTTTAAGAGGATAAAAAAAGCAAAAGCAAATCCAAGGAACTTCATTCAAATAGTGGATTAAAATAAGGCTAGAAGTTACAACTGGAGGCTCACAAGGAGGGTTCAACCTAAATTGAGGACAACGCAGCCAGAAGTGGAAAGGAAAGTGTTAGATGTAACCTTCAGAGACAGGAAGAGAGCAGAGTAGGTCACGGAAGTAACGGGGGTTAATGATATCATAGTTGAAATCAAGAAAGGGAAATGGACATGGGCCGGGCACGTAGCACGTAGGCATGATAGGCGCTGTTCATCGAGGGTAAGTTATTGGACTCCAAGAGAAGGCAAACGCGTCAGGGGGAGGCAGAAAATCAGGTGGACAGATGAGATTAAGAAGTTTGCAGGTATAACGTGGAAGTAGAAAGAACAGGACCGGGTTGGTTGGCGGAACTTGGGAGAGGCATTTGCCTGGCAGTGGGTGTATTCAGGCTGACGGTGATAATGATGATGATGATGATGATGATGATGATTAGAAGCATTAAACAAAGCTTTCGTCAGTGTGTCTCGACATATCGATCAGTTTGTGATTACTAATGTACGTGTTAGGTTCAAGTCACTGTATTATGCAGGTAATGTAAACAACTGGTGCATGGCCGAGTTTGGCCCGTACATCGATGCAGTGAGAATGAAGGCTCCATCAGGCTTCTGTTTACATCGTGCTCTCTCTTTCGCTTTTTGTTTTTTGTTAACAAATGGAGGTTTCACGAAACTTAAGAACGAGGTATCCAGACAGAGAAAAACAGCTTTATCTATATATTATTTACCAAGAAGCCCAGGCGGAGGAGGAGGAGAAAGACGGAAAGTAAGGGAAGCTAGCAGGTTCTCGGACCGACTGGAGACCCTGTGCTTGGGAAGGGGGTAAGGGTAATAAAAGATGACAGAAAAGAGATGTCACAGAAAGGATAACATGAGAGAAAAGAGAAATACCATAAATCACACTGCTTAAACTCTATCTCCAAGACCAGTTGTCCGCAAGAAACGCAACAACGCTCTCCAAGCCTTCCGTGCCGAGGACGGTCACGGCTAGTGTCCTAAGACTCTTTCCTCCGACAATGGGCGATTTTCAAGTCTATCTGACACTTCTGAAAGCTCTTTTTTTTTCGGCAGACTGAAGCGAGGGCACTCACAGAGAAGATCGGTGATTGTCTACTCGCAGCTACAGTATCACATGTCGGGCTCCCGGTCATTCCGATCCCATGTCCAGAAATTCTGGACATTGCCCCTTCAGCATTTGCTGGAGCTTCACTGCAGTACACCACCTTAACTGAATGGGTGGCGTTTTTAAAAAAAATTATATCTCAACATATTAGCCGAGTTTCAAGAAGTTTCAAGTAACATCGAATTTAGAGGGCTGTCCTTGAATAACATGCGCAGAAACGAAACTTGTTCGTTGGTTTGTTTGTGAGTTACAGCGATGTCTCATGAGAACATGTGGTGAAGCCACACTCCAGGAGCTTGTGGTTCAGTATCGTCCCAGAGAGGGCAATCAACTGAAATGCGCGAAGGTGGAAATGTAAAATAATCGAAAAGGGCTCGCCTTGGTATTGCAACAGCAGGGATGTGTCGTTCTACTTTTTTTAAAGTGTGGATTAACGTGTGGATTAACGTTCGGATTAGTATAGCGAAGATGGATTAAGGTGGATTAAGGTATAGAAAAGTATGTAGGCTTGCATATTTGTTGTCGTAAGTGGATTAACGTGGCTTAAGGTGCATTACTGTGGATTAATGTTCAGACCAGCATAGCGACGATGGATTAAGGTATGGAAAGTATATAGCATTGCATAATTGTTATCGTATGTGGATCAAAGTGGCTTAAGGTGGCCTAGAGTGTGGATTAACGTTCGGATTAGTATAGCGAAGATGGATTAAGGTATGGAAAAGTATGTCGGATTGCATTATTGTTATCGTAAGTGGAGTAAAGTGACCTAAGGTGGATTAATATGGATTAAGGTTCAGATTAGTATAGCGACGATGGATTAAGGCGGATTAAGGTATGGAAAGTAGGTAGCATTGTTTAGAATTGTTATCGTATGTGGATCAAAGTGGCTGAAGGTGGATTAAAGTTGGATTAACGTTCGGATTAGTATATCGAAGATGGATTAAGGTGGATTAAGGTATGGAATAGTGTGTAGGATTGCATATTTGTTATCGTAAGTGGAGTAAAGTGACTTGAGGTGGATTAATGTGGATTAAGGTTCAGATTAGTATAGCGACGATGGATTAAGGCGGATTAAGGTATGGAAAGTAGGTAGCATTGTATAATTGTTATCGTATGTGGATCAAAGTGGCTGAAGGTGGATTAAAGTTGGATTAACGTTCGGATTAGTATAGCGAAGGTGGATTAACACGAATTAAGGTATGGGAAAGTACATAGCATTGCATTATTGTTATTGTAAGTGGATTAACGTGGCTTAAGGTGGATTAAAGTTGGATTAACGTTCGGATTAGTATATCGAAGATGGATTAGGGTATGGAATAGTATGTAGGATTGCATATTTGTTATCGTAAGTGGAGTAAAGTGACTTAAGGTGGATTAATGTGGATTAAGGTTCAGATTAGTGTAGCGACGATGGATTAAGGCGGATTAAGGTATGGAAAGTAGGTAGCATTGTATAATTGTTATCGTATGTGGATCAAAGTGGCTTAAGGTGGATTAGACTGGATTAACGTTCGGATTAGTAAAGCGAAGGTGGATTAACGCGAATTAAGGTATGGGAAAGTACATAGCATTGCACTATTGTTATTGTAAGTGGACGCCCCCGCCGGCACCGACACCGGAATGTTCGAGAAAGGAGCTCTGTAACGCTATTACATTAATATTTGGCCGGCAGAAAAAAGTGTGTGGGCTCAGTCATGACAATTGGAGGCACGAGAGGTCAGCTAGTCCTGTTTCTCTCTTACCCTACGCCATTGGAGTAACAAGGTCGTCTGAACAGAAGGTAGTCCTTCGTTGTCAGTCGTTCTCGCGTAATCTGCTGCACGGTGATCTCGCGGCTGCCACAAGTTTTAATACTTTGGCTGCGCTAAGCATTCCTCACACAAGTGACAGTTTGTTAAAGCTCACGAGTTTTGGTGGAATTCCCGTTCCAAGTTTTCTTGAGTTGTCGGTGTTTTAGTTGCGTTCTACGTTTATTGTTTGGGATGGGAACGTCATGGTTGGGAAGCAGGAGTGCGTATGTTGCCTCAATTATTGAGATTTTTCATGGCCGTGTCAGCCGGACCCTCGATAGCACTTTTGGCAGCGGCACGTGGTTAAGTGCTGCATGTTCGTCGAGGACTACCTCCTCTTTATCCGTTCGCAACTACTTCCCGTGAAGGTTAGTGATATTTTTGCTGCTTTGGAATGGGAGTTAGCCTCACCCATGAGATACCGACGAAGAAAAAAAATCCATTTTTTGGATTTTCAATTAACTTTCACCGCCCATCGCATTTGCTCGCAGTATTATCCGAGAATAAGTAAGGCTGAAATACGCGTAGGTACATCGAAGCTAGTGAAAATAGGCATAGCTACAACTTGTTTAGGATTTGCTATCACGAAGTCTTGCAACCGCTTAGACAATTTCAGTTTTTCTCACGAGCGTCACCATTTAGAGAAGGCTGGGTTTTCGAAAACCGCGGTTGTCTCAGTATCAGAAGAGCTGGTATAGAAGGTTAAGAAAGGGGCACTACTCGATCCGCATATTTAAATAGAAAAAGCAACGTTTCCAGTCCCTTTCGTTCAACGGATTGGGCACGGTAAAAGAAGACATCTAAGCGTTGTGGCGCGGGGAGTGCATTGTCCCCAAATAACTCATTAAGCACGGTGATCGCGTAACCTGGACTGGCGTCCAAGGCTGCATGTACTATAAAAAGCACATCAAGCAGTTTGTGCATGCTGAATAAGAGTAGTTTATGTCATTATACTGTCATGTCGTACAAAACACTTAGGGCAGACGGGGCGCTGCAATAAAGACCGTCTAAGAGACAACCACACTGCTGTCAAGAACTCCGCTAGTGCAAACCTTGCTGTTCATTAAAAACATGTAATTGCGAAAAAATGTTTCATGAAATTGAGGTAACGTATAAAAGTAATAACCAAATAAATCGCGAGATTGTGTAAGCTTGCCACATGCATGCGAAGCAAAGACTTCTATCCCTTTGCATGATACAGAAATGCAATTTCTGATTGGCCTCATCAAACGACATCTTTTCACGACATGTACGCTCTATATAATTCTTTTTTGTGCGTGTGCTGGTGACTTCATGTGTGAAATAAATAAAATCAATTTTCAGTCAGCGCCCGTGTGTGTCCATTCCCTTTTATTGCGATAGCAATTATATAGACACTCTCGGCTGGATTTTGCCGTCCACGTTGCCGTCATCTCCCGTATATTTATATGTATCTAATATATAGAAAAGCCAGAATAAAAATATTTCACAAAACATTTTCTGAAGCGCGGAATCGAACGCGCGACCTCCCGCTCCGCAGCGCGTGGCATTAAACCGCTCGGCCACGAATGCGTACATCTTGCAGCATTCTAACGGCGAGCTATTTATATACACCATTTAGCTCTGGTGGTGCGCCGATCCCAAAGCTTTTCAGCGTGTTCTTTGCATTACCGGCGAGATGGCGCGCAGGACACGCTTGAGATAAAGAACTGTATCTTAATAGGTTGGCACCGCGCTCCTTGCGATGCACGCGCTCGTCTACTACTTGCACTTCCCCCAACAGGGCTTATCTCGTGGGAGGTGGGCGGGGGGGGGGGGGGGGGGTGTACGCCTTGTGCTTTCACAGGAAACCTTGCGTTGAAGAGTGCACGGATGTCACCTCGCTCGCTGCAGCGGTCCCGTTTGCGAATGAAGCGCGATGTTCAAACACAGTGAAGTAACAACTTTGACAGTTGTTCTCTCTCATTCTGTGTATACCTGTGCGTGCGTTTCGTGCGTCGTTCTTTGTGCTTGAGCAGCGCGCTTTAAGTGTCGAGCTGTGAACGCTGTTTGTTCGCGCTCGCCCTGTGTGTTTTCTTCGTGCGTCCTTTATACTTGAGCAGCGCGTTCCACGTTTCGATCTGCTTGCCGTTCTTCGTGTGACATTCCAATCTGTTGCTATCGCCCTTGCGGCAATAAAGTGACTTTTGTCCTCCCTCCACGCTGCCGTCATAGTAAAAGCAAGTCGCCTAGCTTGCCCTTTTAATTAAGTATAGTGGTATTTTTCCGTTCAGACGACATCAACACACTATCAGTCCTAGTCATCACATGTTTATTTAGTGTACTACATTTTTCCCTGTAAAACTGCTGAATCGACGTGTTCGGCAGGAAAAAGACAGCAGGCTTCAGCTAGTTACGTCGGCTTCCAAAGCATTAACTGCGAAATCAGATATGCGTTATTGATTCTTTTGCTTTTGCCCGAGACATCGCTCATCAGCACAACTACGCGTCAGGAAATTAAACATTGTGTCCTCTTGGGCGGCAACATTGCCTCTTCTGGGTGGGGGGGAGTTACTCTTCTTATTAATCCAGACGTTTTTCCACCATACGTCATCTTGATTCACTTCAAATAATATTTTTCTACTCCTCCATTGTGATTCACGCCTTAATCCATCTTTTCTGTAATATTTTTCAGATTATTCCACACTGTATTCTACCCTCATTCACGTCAAATAACATTGATGTAGCACTTCCTCCTGTATCACACCTTAATTCTTTTTCGCTCAACCATTCTGAACGTTAACCACACCTCATACAACCCCCAAGCCACCCTGATTGAAATAAAACAATATTTATGCACCACGTAATTTTCATTCGTACCTTTGGTCACCTTAATCCGTCTTCTCGATACCATTCACACCTTTATCCACTCCTTAATCTACCACCAACCACTTTCATTCACTTGAAGCAACAAAAATTGGGGGACCCTTAAGCTTCACCTTTAAGAGTTGAACGCGATAGCGATATCATGTCCCTTGTGCGCACTTCAATCACTTAGTGCATACTATGCAATGGCAGCATTCTTTAAACCACGAGAAATTGTGCGCAGGAAATGCGGGAAATATTCTCGATCTTCCTATGCACCCTGACTACGTGGTCTTAAAGGAATACGCGCAGTAAATTATGTGCCTTTCGTAGTAGGTGCATGGCTTTGAACCACAATGTCGTTAGAATGGCAATGTGCGCTTGCACTACGCAATATTACTGCGATATTACATATTGTATTGTGACGCCTGTATACAGGACGCGTGTGTTTGTAAAGCATGAAGGCTATTTGCACTGCATTTCCAAGCAGAGGAAATTATTTTATATGTAATCCCAAGCAAAAGCATGGCTGTGTGGTAGAACACCTGCTTGCCACGCAGACGACCTGGGTTCGATCCTCATTCGGACCCGGAAATTGTATCATTTATTTCATGTGCATCTTTCTGGATTTTTCGGTCACGGACAAGATGATTTTTCGCTCATAACCGACGGCGCCGACGCCAACGCCGGAATTTCTGCGAAACGAGCTCTTTAACGCTTTCGCGTTAATATTATACATGCCCACTATGCTCCACGCCATAATCTACATTGCTTACTATACTATATTGCAACTTAATCCACAGATTGATACACCCTAAATAACATCGACGTAGTACTTCATCACGCCGTGATACAATTTCATTCCTCTTCGCTAAGCTACTTAGCACGTTATTCCAGAATACATTCCCCTAAGCCAACCTTATTCACTTCAAATAACAATTCTTCAATACTATATAGTTTTCCATACATTAATCCACCTTAATACATCTTCGCCAAACTAATCCGAACGTTAATCCACACTCTAATCTACATTAAGCCACTTTTTTCCACTTACGATAACAATTATGCAATACTACATACTTTTCTGTACATTAATCCACCTTATTCCATCTTCGCTAAACTAATTCGAACGTTCAGTCACACTGTGACCAACCTTAAGCCACCTTAATCCACTTACGATAACAATTATGCAATACTACGTACTTTATCATGCCTTAATCCACTTTGATCAATCTTCGATAAACCAATCCTAACGTTAATCCACACTCCAATCCACCTTCAGCTCCCTTGACCTACTTACTGCAACAATTATGCAAAAGTACATACTTTTCCGTACCTTGGTCCACCTTAATCCACATTCACTAAACTAATCTGAACTTTAATTCACACTCTAATCAACCTTAAGCCACCTTGATCAACTTCAATAACAATTACACAATAGTACATGTTTTTCCATACCTTGACCCACCTTCGCAATATTAATCCGAACATTAAACCACATTCTAATCCACCCTAAGCCACTTTAATCCACTTACGATAGCAATTATGCAATACTACATACTTTTGTATACCTGAAACCACCTTAATCCATCTTCGCTATACTAATCTGAACCTTAATGCACACTCTAAGCCAACTTAAGCCACTTTAATCCACTTACGATAACAATTATGCAATCCTACATACTTTTCCACACCTTAATCCAGCTTAATCATTCTTCGCTAAACTAATTCAAACGTTAATCCACATTCCAATCCACCTTAAGTCACTTTAATCCACTTAATATAATAGTTATGAAACCGTACATAATTTTCCATACCTTAATCCGCCTTAATCCATCTTCGCTATACTAATCTGAAAGTTAATCAACTATAATCCACCTTAAGCCACTTTTATCTACATACCTTATCAATTATGTAATGCCACACATTACATACCTTAATCCATCTTCGCTATACTAATCCGATCTTTAATCCAGTCTAATCCACCTTAAGCCACTTCGATCCACTTACGATAACAATTATGCAATGCTACGCACTTTCCCATACCTGAATTCACGTTAATCCATCTTCGCTATACTAATCCGAACGTTAATCCACACTCTAGGCCACCTTAAGCCACTTTGATCCACATACGATAACAATTGTGCAATGCTATATACTTTCCATACCTTAATCCATCGTCGCTATGCTGGTCTGAACATTAATCCACAGTAATGCACCTTAAGCCACGTTAATCCACTTACGACAACAAATATGCAAGCCTACATACTTTTCTATACCTTAATCCACCTTAATCCATCTTCGCTATACTAATCCGAACGTTAATCCACACGTTAATCCACACTTTAAAAAAAAGTAGAACGACACATCCCTGCTGTTGCAATACCAAGGCGAGCCCTTTTCGATTATTTTACATTTCCACCTTCGCGCATTTCAGTTGATTGCCCTCTCTGGGACGATACTGAACCACAAGCTCCTGGAGTGTGGCTTCATCACATGTTCTCATGAGACATCGCTGTAACTCACAAACGAACCAACGAACAAGTTTCGTTTCTGCGCATGTTATTCAAGGACAGCCCTCTAAATTCGATGTTACTTGAAACTTCTTGAAACTCGGCTAATATGTTGAGATATAATTTTTTTTAAAACGCCACCCATTCAGTTAAGGTGGTGTACTGCAGTGAAGCTCCAGCAAATGCTGAAGGGGCAATGTCCAGAATTTCTGGGTATGAAAGGAGTAGGCCTTCGTGAAGCCCCACCTCAAGCCACAGGGAGCAGAGGAGTGCGCCCCTTAGCTCTGTTTCTTCGTGACGGAAGACTGAGCTGTAAGATTTTCGTCCAAGTTGTCGAGACGAACATTGCTAAATTTCGTCGACTTCCGATATGCAAGCCTCAGTTCACGTGCGAGCGAACGAAGCTTTGTAGCTGCTTCCCTTCTCGACAGTGGTGGAGCTGCACAATCGAGGATATCAAGAGCAGACCGGGCGGCTTCATCCGCACTCTCGTTTCCGTAGATACCGCAATGGCCCGGTATCCACTGGTACGTTATGTTGTGCTTCTTGTCTATAACGCTGTGATGAAGCGGTCTTATGGCAATGATTAATTTTTCATTTGGCCCATGAGAATATGGCGATGTAATGCTCTGGGAGAGTGACTTGGAGCCGGACAACATTCACCTTCCCAGGGCCTGTTCCTGTGACTCCACTTCTACTCTTTTATTCTGGCCTCATCAGTACGTGATTTGCGGTATAAATATGGCTGAGTCTGCCTTGCGGCACAAGCGAGGCCCGAAGAATTAGACGACGACACGAACGCAATTCTTCGTTCCTTGTCTCTGCCGTGCTCCACATACAACCAAATGTGCTAACGCACCAACTCCGCCTAACTCGCCCCGCTAATTGCGTTATAAAGACCATCTATTAAATTGGAATCTGCATACTTCGAGTATGTGAGCGTGAATCTTAGGGAGAGCTAAAACAAAAGAAAAACTGGCAATCGGTAATGGCGCTTCGACTCCTGTAACTCAATTATTATAAGGTGTCATTAATCATGCATTGCTTTTGGAGCTATTATGCTTTTCCCAGTCTCCTTTTCCAGGCCCTGTGGGGATCATTTTAATCGTTTCGCAAGAGCACGCACACTACATCTGTCTCTCCATGGGCTTCGACCTTTTGGTTCTGTACCAGTAGATTCAAACGCCTGTCTGCGGCTCTCTGCTGTTTGACTCGAGAGATGGCGCCTTTCTGTCTTCTTTGTGAGAATGCTGCACTAATTGCGAGAGTCAACCTGAAGTGTTCTTGTACCCTTGACATAAGGGGTCCTTGCAATGGGATTTTTACTAGGGACTCCCGTCCCCATGGTGTTCACGCGATGTGACAGAGGGATAAATGCGCGCCTGATTTGCGGTAACGATCCTTTGCCGAAAGGCGAATATCCACACTTCTTTATGACCCCTGAATTTAAAGTGGTCACCTCTCATACAGCTCAGGCCAACGGTTTGGGCCTAAAGATACTGATGAGGGGAAAATCAAATAATTCATTAACTGTTATACATTTCTACAACAGCAAAATACATAGAATGCAGGGTCCAAAGCTCCTTGCTGTCGCTAAGCTGACAAAGAATAATGACATTCTAAAAAATTTTATTGGTCGCAAAATTAAGCTGAGGGCTACGCTTGCGCCATTTCTCTAGCAGGGAAACTTTTGCAGAGCGGTGTAATATTGAATTGACACAACAGTTACGTCCATGTGATTGTCACATTTGCGCCATACCGAGTTTCACCGCTCTATTCCTGGTTTCACTCCCGTGGTGTCTTTGATGGAAGCAGAGTTCACACGCGCGTAATAACGCCCTGGTATGGAAGTATGTGCATATTGGGTATGATAGCCATTATTTGTACATAATGGACAGAGCACATTCGTGTGTGTGTGTGTGTGTGTGTGTGTGTGTGCGTGTGTGCGTGTGCGTGTGCGCGTGTGCGTGCGTGTGCGTGCGTGCGTGCGTGTGTGTGTGTGTGTGTGTGTGTGTGTGTGTGTGTGTGTGTGTGTG
>JALIZH010023844.1:0-21937 GCA_030522465.1 Rhipicephalus appendiculatus | reverse complement strand
TGGGTTCTGCCGGCAGTAACCTCAGCGCTTGACCTTGAGCACGGTGACCTTGACTTATCAGGAAAGAAACTGTTCGGAAACCTTCCTTACTTGGTGCTCCGATAAGGCAAACAAAATGTGTCTGTCTATCGATGCTATCGTTATCGCATTAAGAATACTGCTAATCTTGCGAATAAGAAAAAGAAAAGAGTGAGGCGACTATACCATGTTGTGCGGTTCAAGGAATGCGAAGTACGAATGCTTAAAGAGGAAAGAAAAAAAAAGTTAAGGCGAAGAGGAGAGTAAAGGGAACAAGAAAAGGAACATGCGACCATAGGGTCGGCGAACTCACTCATGAGTCGACTCACTCCGGACTCACTCAGACTCAGATCAAGCCGTGAGTCTGAGTCTGAGTGAGTCCGGATGAGTAATATTCTGGTGAGTCGAAGTCCGAGGTGAGTCCGGCTGAAGAAAATTTTCGTGAGTGTGAGACCGAGTGAGTCCGGCTCAGGAAAATTTTGATGAGTCTTGAGTCCGAGTGAGTCCAAAGCGCAAGATATATTTCTTGAGTGAGTCTGAGTGAGTTCCACTTTTTTTTCCCGACCTATAATCCTATCCCCTCATCTTCTGCATTACTGTAAGCCTTGCCTGAATTCACGTTTATACTCACGTCTACTCACACGTATTTCAAAGCAGTATCGTTCATACACAATTTCAATATTTTTTGATCAGAGGCGTAAATTACGTAGGGGGGGGGGGGGTGCCTTGACCTCCCCCCCACCGCCAGCTCTTCCAGGGACGTTCTTGATAAATATATCTTATTATCTTATGTTGTCATCTCTTTTAATAAAAATGACCTTACTGCTTTGCGAGCACTCATAACTCGTATTCGAACGTACTATATTAAAAGGCGCCAGGAAGAGCACCGATTACGTGAAATATTTGTATCAAAGCGCATTGACACCATGGTCGAAGAAGCTAATTCTAGGCTAACGGACTCATGAGTCGACTCATTCGCACTCACTCAGACCGAGTCATGAGTCTGAGTCTGAGTGAGTCCGGGTGAGTAATGTTTTGGTGAGTTTGACTCTGAGTGAGTCCGGCTGAAGAAAATTTTCGTGAGTGTGAGCCCGAGTGAGTCCGGCTCAGGAAAATTTTGATGAGTCTGAGTCCGTGTGAGTCCTAAGCGCAAAATATATTTCATGAGTGAGTCTGAGTGAGCTACACACGTTTTGCCGACCTATGCATGCACACGTACTCTTCAAGCATTACAGGCCAGAATACAGCATCATGACTGAGAATAATCCCAGCGTCGCTCTCTACGCCTCACATCGACTATAGATGCACGACATTTTGCAAGATTGTCTTGCGCGACTCTCATGTGCGAGTACTGCTTAGTCGTTGTTGTTGCGAAATTGGAGTCAGATTCATTCTGCATTAATGAAATGGAACTAGCGCTGACACGATCGTCATGGTGCATGTTGATATGATATGCTTCAAGAATATCGCGTTCTATCTTGCCCCCCGCCTCCACCAAGAATCTTAACATTAGATAGTAGCAAAACACATCCACAGATCCGGCAATGGCGGCAGAATGTCGGCCTTCCAGTAGGCCGCTTTTTGCATTTCTTGTTCTTTCGTGTACATCGCATGCGCCTTGGCTCTCCTGGAAGATGGTGTTAGCTAATAAAGCACAGTTGCTAGTCCGGTCGTTGTGTGTCACTTCTTTCCCTTGTCCGCCGTCTTCTTAATTGACCGGTTTAGGCTTCAGCGTCATGTACCAACTGACCCAGACTTTCGACCTTATTGTGTCGAGTCTGCCGGGACGAGACCCTCACAATGAAAGAATGAAAGAATGGGACTTGATCGAGGGCTCGTTTCATACTGTTATGTGCCTTGTACCTTGATGACGAAGAAGTGGAGGACTAGTTAGTTCCTGCTTTCGCCATCTTGGTGGTTCTTACCCCGATTGCTGTGGCTGTGTAAATATTGTAAATACATCCTTCTGTCGTCTTCCCGTAACATTTTTGGTGGAGGTGCTGGGTATACCTGAAGCACACCACGGAACTTCGCAGCGGGCGTCTTCTTGGGCAATCCATCATGTCGACAGGCAGGCCCGTTGATCATCCAGCCCCCCGCTATGCCGAATGAACCCAGCCATGTCGTTGTGACCCATCTCCGAAACCCTGACCCCTTCTGCGGGACTGATAACGTGCACGTGGAAAAGTGGCTGGCCGACTACGAGCGCGTCAGCAAGACCAATCGGTGGGATCCCGCTCTGATGCTGGCAAACGTCAGCTACTACCTCAGAGGAACGGCCAGTGTGTGGTTCGACACGCACGAGGAGGAGCTGACCAGTTGAGACGTATGTAAACAAAAAATGAAAGACCTTTTCGGAAAGCCTATTGCACGCCAACGAGCCGCTCAGAAAGAACTTTCGTGCCGTGCACAAACCACGACGGAGCCGTACATGGTCTACATACAAGACGTCTTAGCCTTGTGCCGGCAAGTTGACGCCCAAATGCCCCAAGCTGACAAAATCAGCCACATTCATAAATGCATCGCTGATGACGCCTTTCACTTGCTAGTGTACAAGGACTGCTCCACCATTGACGACATCATCAGGGAGTGCCAGCGCTTCGACGAAGCGAAGAGCCGTCGAGTCACCCAGCAGTTTGTTCGGCTCCCTAACACTGCCGCCACGTCGTCGTGCGAAGGCGTCCAGACCCAGCCACCGCCCAGTACCGAAAGCTTCCTGCGCCTTGTACGGCGAGAGATTGAGGCAGCATCTCCATCGGCTCCGGAGGCTAGTTCTTACGAGGAGGCCCGCCCAACAGTGTCACTAATCCAGGGCGTCGTGCGCGAAGAGCTGGCGAACGCAGGTATCCAGCCTGTATGTGCCCTAAGTCGTCCCACAGTCAGCCCTGTTTCTACTACCGCCCACAACCGACCTATCCCAGATACCGTGATCCGAACAAGTGGCGCACACGGGATGACATGCCGATATGCTTCAACTGCAACGGGGTAGGCCACATTTCTCGTTATTGTCGCTATGGTCGGCCATCGTCTCCTCGTGCACCCTACCATGCAGAGGACACTCGATTCTCCCCTTTTCATGCCCATGAGGATCTATCGATACTTAACACCCGAACATCGGCCCCAAGTTACGACCGCTCGCCGTCCCCACAGAACCAACGACGTCCTCGTTCACCTGCATCAAGACGCCGAATGCCTGTCCCGTTATCCCGTAGACCCAGAACCTTCGGCGAACGATACTATTCCATCTGTGCTCGCTATAACTGACCTCTTCAACATCTCTGCTGAGCAACGCCGTGACCCAACTCTCCGCAAGATCATCGACCGCCTCAACTCACCGGCTCCTGATTCCTCCCTTCGTCTCTTCGTGCTACGCGATGGCACCTTGCTTCGTCGCAATTTGATACCTGACGGTCCTGACCTCCTGCTCATGATCCCGCACACCTTCGTTCGACCGTTCTGGCTCAGCTTCACGACGTGCCGACGGCGGGGCACCTCGGCGTTTCCCGCACCTACGATCGTGCACGCCGTTGGTTCTACTGGCCAGGAATGTATAGGTCGGTACGCCGTTACGTGACCTCGTGCGACCTTTGTCAGCGCCGGAAGAAGTCAACACTCCCGCCTGCTGGCCGTCTTCAATCACTCGACGTCCCATATGAGCCGTTTCATCGTGTCGGCCTCGACTTGCTTGGTCCGTTCCCTACGTCTGCCTCAGGAAATCGATGGATCGCCGTTGCCACGGACTATGCCACACGGTTTGCCATTACTCGCGCACTTCCAACCAGCTGCGCGACCGACGTAGCGGACTTTTTGCTCCACAACGTCATCCTCCAGCACGGAGCACCGCGGCAGCTCCTAACGGACCGTGGCGGGCAGTGTCTTTCTAGGGTCGTCAATGACATTTTGATGTCTTGCTCGACCAAACATATGTTAACCGCAGCCTACCATCCGCAGACGAATGGCTTGACAGAGCGGATGAACCGAACCATTATCGACATGTTGGCGATGTATGTATCCGCCAACCACCAAGATTGGGATGCAGCGTTGCCTTTTGTCACGTTCGCCTATAACACGTCCCGGCACGAGACGGCTGGTTATTCGCCTTTCTCTCTTTTATTCGGTCGAAATCCAACGTTGCCAATGGACACGATGATGCCTCCTTCGACGTACCCACCTACTGAGTACGCTCAAGAAGCTGCAGCCCGCGCCGACCATGCACGCCAACTTGCGCGCGTTCGGCTAACTGACTCGCAAGCGGCCCAACAATCCCGTTACGATAGCCGTCACCGAAACGCCCACTTTCTTCCTGGATCTCTTGTCCTCCTGTGGTCTCCAGCACGCCGTGTTGGGCTTTCTGAAAAGCTACTGTTCCCGTACACCGGACCATACCGTGTGCGCCGCCAAGTGACCGACGTCACGTATGAAATCGAACAATTGTCTTCGTCCTCGTCGACTCAACCCCGCACCGACATCGTTCACGTTGTCCGTCTGAAGCCCTATCGTACACCGGACTCCGCCAACGCATGTGTATAGTGACCAATCCCACTACCGCCTTTCTCCGGCTGCACTGAGTCGGTGCTTTCGCCGCCGGAGGACAATGTTATGTGCCGTTTACCTAGAGGACGAAGAAGTGGAGGACTAGTTAGTTCCTGCTTTCGCCATCTTGGTGGTTCTTACCCCGATTGCTGTGGCTGTGTAAATATTGTAAATACATCCTTCTGTCGTCTCCCCGTAACAATATCTCTGACTGGCACTGAAGCACGATGCAGGGAAGACAAAAAGGCTTTCGCAGGACGTGGCTAACCAACTTGTTCGCGAGCGGGGGGGGGGGAGGGGGGAGGCAGCCCTTCTAAGATATATATATATATATATATATATATATATATCTTAGAACTTCATTCTCAACAGAGATAGAATTTGGTTAGCAGTCTTTAATGACATTACAGGAAAAGCATAGTAACTTCTAGGGAGCATACACTGAGAGAACCGTAAATATACGTGTCATACATGTAATAATATTGCAAGCAACACTTTTTATACGTTACCCACACAACTATACGCATGAATACAATTATGTCGATGGCGGCCTCCGTAGTAGTATAGATTTGTATCATTCCATGAACGTTCGTTAGAGTCTAGAAGTTGCTCACTAATTGCGTTTTTTAGTGTAGGTAGCAGTGAGTGCACCTTCTCCTTTCCGTAATTAGTACTACACTTTCTTGCTCATATTCAGGTCTGCGTATCGTATAATTTGTCTTCCTTGCTCCTAGTTGAAATGAGTGTTTCTGGCCTATTCTGATTATTATCAGTATTACTATTATTGTGAACTTGCTGACCAAAAGTTTCGTTTTTTTAAGTCAGAATTTGTGGTATTAGGGGCGTAGTACATTCTTTATACTCACCGTATTTATAATTGCAACTGTGCGTATATATACTACTATTATACTAATCCTATTTATATTGTAATATGCGCATTTACTTGGAGAGTCCTCCGGCCCCTCCAAGTAAATACGCATGAGCAAACGACGTGAGCATAGAGAGAGAGAGAATGAATATAGGAAAGGTAGGGAGGTTAACTAGACTACGTCCAGCTTGCTACCCTACACGTGGGCAGAGGGAAATAAGGGAGTAAAAGAGAGAGAAAGAGAGAAGGAGATGCGGAGATGCACATTGCACACGACACACACAATGCAGGGTTTCACAGGCGGTCGCTCAGCGATGTTGCCTTCAAGAATTGTAGAAGGGCTTGTGTGGCCTTCTGGGCTGATGTACTTGTAGACCATTCACCCAAGATCTTTTTCAGAGTAAAGGGACGATCATCCAGTCTTCTCAGGGCACACACTGGAGAGTCCGGCGGTCTTCTTCAAAGTCGGGATAGTGGCACGAGACGTGGTCAAGAGTTTCTACACAGTTGCAGCTATCACACTTGAATGAGTCAGCCATACCAATGCGATGGCTCAATGAGCTTGTAAATGCTGCGCCGACCCACAACCGACATAGCATTGTAGCGTCACGTCACGAATTCTTTGGTGGTAGGTGTAATTGGAGTAGTGATTCGAGGTTCTGTGGGCGACGAGTGGAGTTCAGTGGAGAATTCCAATGCGTAAGCGTGGCATTACGCGCGATGTGACGAAGTTCTCTGGCAGCGTCGACTCTTGACAGGGGTATGATGTCGGTGAGGTGGTTACCACTGATCTCACAGTGACCCGGCAGCCATTGAAAGACTATGTCGTGTCCTTGATTAGTGGCGTGATGACTAATTTCATTGGTTTGAGACACCAACTGATGGTAGCTTCCACGTCGCACACTTCGCACACATTGAAGGGCCGCCTTGGAGTCGCAGAATATGGCCCACTTATTTGGTCAAATGTGGGTGATTATAATGTTAAACTACTGCGCATTGTTTCTTTCCGCATTGGTCGTTTGCTGTTTATGGTTGGTCGAAATTTCCTGAGTCATGTACACAGCACCTGCACCTAACGCGATGCAACAAATGACTCGTAAATTATCCACCGCGTAATGACCCCTAGCGTAATTACCACTACATAAAAAAATAAGAAAATACGCTATTTTCAAGTCGGCATATTTTCGCCCATTGGTCGTTCGCCACTCGTCAAACATCTTCGGTGCGCCATAAAATGGCGTGCTTTTTACGCGACGTCACAAATCTGTGAAGCCTCGCGGTGTTAAAATGACGAGTGCACACTAAACAGCCCATTACAATTCTGAACAATACAAGACGGTGGCGCGAAGTTGGACAAGGATGAAACAGGAAGAAGAAACGTATACAAGCGCAGAAACGTATACAAGTGCGCTTGTATACGTTTCTTGTTCCTGTTTCCTCCTTGTCGAATTTTGCGCCACCGTCTTATATTTTAACTATGCACCAACTAGCCCAACAACAAATTTTACTGAACAATACCACGACATTCTGAGTGTTATTCAAGAAGAGTGCCCGCCGATCACATTGGCATCACCTACTTATAGCAGCTGGCGAGATGGACTGATGGGAGCATAATAAATGTTTTCAGCTGTAGTATAACGACGTTGAGCTGTTTGTACGCGTATACAACTCTGTGAGCTCATCCTTTCTAAGTAAGACGGGACAAAATAAGACGCGGGGCAGAACGCGACATTTTCACTTTGTCGACCTCTATAGCTAATACAAAACAGTACTTTTCTTTGTTTCTCTATTTCAGCGATAGCTGCTGGTAGTTGTCCACCTTTTTATGTGTAAAAGTTGATGATCGCTCACAGCGTTCGCGCTGTAAAAATTACGCGGCTGGTGTCATTGTGTTCGTGACCCGTCAAAAAGGGGCGAAATTCTGCTCGGCCAAATTTTCGGATCCGTGCATGAAGCTAGTCCTGCGTCAGTACAACAACGTAAGTCTTTATTTCGTTACTTTAGACAACTAGCTACATACCACCAAAAGTTTTGTTCATTTGGTGCCCGGGGACAAAGTGGAATTTTTTTTTTAATTCGGGCATGTGAGAGGGGCAAAACGCGACAAAATGGCATCGAATTGCCTTAGCGAGAGTCTTATTAATTGATCCATTTACTTACACTCATTATATATTATATTTCTTTGTTTAGGAGGGTTCGGACGTACAAGAGAATAATATATAGAGCTTCCTGGGAGGAAAACGACATGAAAAAGCACTGATTGCTGTTCAGGACATGACTCCCTCCATTCGCGCTGAATCGAGGTTGTTCCGCGTTCCCAAGGATGCTCTGAAGAGGCGCATGAAAAGTTGGCAGAATCTCCAAGTCAGGTCGTTCACAAACACGTCTTGGGATCGAGTTTTAATGACATTTCTCTAATGGCGAAATTAAAAAAAAGCGCTAAAAAGCCGAATCTAGCAGTTTTAAATTCATTGCCTCACAAAGCCCGGCTGACGAAGTTAAACGCTACGAAACGCCTCAGTAGTTCTGCATCAAAATGGCAAAAAGAGGCCAAGAAGATACGTCAGAACATATCCAGCCTCCAATCATTGAATAATCCAATCAAGTCCAAGCGTTTAACACAAGACAACATTAGGACAAGGAAAGACTGGCGGTGTTTGATCTGCAAGGAGTTTCCGGAGCAACACAGCGCCGGGTTCTCTCTGGATTTAATGCGTGGAGTGCAAGGACTGGGCTCATTAAGACTGCGTAAGGGCCCACGCAGTGAATTTCAAGTCCTTCTACTGCAAAAACTGAAGGGATGAATTTTTTTCACACTGTCTCGCTTTGCCCCACGCAGCGTCTCGTTTTGCCCCGCAGGTTGGGAAAAATGAGACATCTCGAGCATTTTTTATTTATTTTTAAATAAACCTTTGAGAGGCGGCAACATGGTCATATTTATGCAGCACATACCTTGTACACAAAGGAAAGTTTCTGCATTGATGTTTAATGGTAACGAGTGAAATAAAAATAAATATTCACTATTTTTAAATTTTTGTCGCATATTTCCCCACCTTACCTAAACAGCGCTGCGTGTTGTGCTTCTTTTCCTTCCGAGCTGCATTTCGCTCTGTACAAGCCAATACGAGATGACTCAACACCAACTAGCCTGGCTGTCGATTCAGTCTCCATGGCCCAGAAAACTGTGGACCTTGACCATTTCCCAGGCCTGATAAATCAAATTGCGTGACAAGATTGAAAGCTAGGCTGCCCAATGTACTCGAGTCAACTGCCTTGTTCCTCGCCTTGGTCCAAGCCACCGCAATCGCTGCAATCTAGTATATAATAAGGAAGGCGAGACAGTTTAATCGGCAACAAAAGCGAAAACCTCTTTTTGCTTCTCAGGTGGGGGCCAAACTAAAACACTCCAAACTTCTGCACACTCATCGGCTCATAGGAAATGGAATATAGAGCAGCGGCGATGTTATTCCTTTCAGATGAGAGAAAATTAATTTCCTGAAACACGAAAAGCGTTTGATCAGCCCATAAAACGTTTACTGGTTCCTGCCCGTATTTTCGTCATCGATTATGCAAATTCCAGGCCACGCAGAGCAGAATAAAACCGCGACAGTGGACAGTTATAGAGCCCCTACTTAGGATAGCCTTTTCTGCAATGCTATAGCGCAAAACGTGAAAGCGCGAAAGAGGGGCATGGGCGGCCTGCACCGCAGAGAACAGCGGAAGTGCAAGACAAATTTCATTATAGAATTAACCGATTGCTGTGTAGAAATAAAACTTCACCTCATTTGATGGTTTGCCAGTGTGCAGCCGATAGTGACCACTGTCAGAAGTTCGGGAGGCTCCACACCCCCTAGCTTTCTCAGTGGGTAGGCTAGTGCTCCCCCTTGCCCTCCCTGTGGATACGCCTATGTTCGGAGGTGTTTCTTCGTTCCACAGGTGGTCTTTTTTACTCATTAACGCAACGTCTGCCAGCGTACCACTTCGAATCCGCAAGAATTTCGTAATATAACCAGAGGGGGGGGGGGGCGGAAGGGAGACGAGCCATGGTTGATTTTGCTAAAGAAAACCTCACAGGGTCCCTATGCATTCGCCTAAGACGAATCGACGGCGAAAGCCAACTTCTTTTTCTTCTCAGCTGATGTATTGATTCTCTATAGATCGGAGGCATGCAGTGCAACTTTTCTGCACCTCATCTGGTTTTCCACTGCCTCCGTTATCGGCCTACGTTTGACCAAGCGACGGTTTAATGTGATTACGTCATGGTTACGTCTAACATTTTCGCGATCTGTGAGGTCATGGTGGCGCTATATGGTGACATCATCACGTGATGATGATTTTTTGCATCACTTGTGTTGACATCGACGGTTAAATTTCGTTTTTCATGAGTGATATAAGGCTTTCCTCTTAACATCAGCTGTTGTGGCGTTCGACGAAAGTGTGACACGTGCAACTTGTCTGCCGCTTCAACTTGTCAGAATTCAAGAAGGTTAGTTCTTGCTGTGACCGTGGCGTCCGCCGCCTCTGTGCAGTTGTCATGGCTGTCTCACTTGACGATGCGGCAAAGTCCAGAAATATCGAGACATGGCCTAGGCTCTTACTGAGAAAAATTCATGCAGATCACGCGCATTATGGGAATCGATTCCGCGGAAAGGAGTAAATGCTAGGAAAGGGGATCATCCGCAATATTTGCACACGGTATTGCTCTATCATTAAATGCAGCTCTAGAAAAAAAAAACAGAAACAAACAAACAAAGAAACAATTATATAACCGTGGTATACTCGCTAAATGAGCGTCTCATTCAGGATTCTTCAACAATGCTTTTGTGTTGGACTTGCCGATTGTGCCATACTTGCGCTAGCGCAAATAAACATGACTCGAGGACAGTGTCACAATGAGACATCGTTATGTGTACCTTTAAGGTTACATGTTTCTTGTGCAATTTAGAACAATGAACGGTGCTGACTACGGCTACGAGTGGTGACGAGCGGTGCTGACTAACATTCTCAAGTTTACGTGCCCAGAAATACCCGGTAAAGTGGACGGGAGGGCGACCGCCGTTGTAAGCTGAATTGCTAGCGCATCGAAAGCGTAATCCGAAGGTTGCAGGTTCGGTCCTTGCCGGCAGCAAGTTGTCTTTTTGATCACATTGATATCACAATTACTGCAATACAGTTCAAAGACTACGAATGACGTCCCCCATGACATACTTAGCTTCATTTTCTTAGGAATCTCGTTAGGGTTGTGTCAGCAAAGAAAAAACTAGCGATTAGACCACAGTTCTTTCGTTCACACCTGAACGAAAGCTATTTCTCTTTTGAAGCACTGAAATGTGATCTTTGTAAACGTTTAACGAAAAGTTCGAACGCATCGACAAGTAATGCCTCTGCAACACAATGACCTTTATATATACACAAGGATTCCTTACATCCCGGCTATACGCAAGTGTTTGTATGTGCTACATTTACAAAAAGAAGTGATTTGTACAGCGAGGAGTCCCGAAGGACCCAAGCACTTCGCTGGAAATGCTTTTCACGCCGTGAGTCTGATTCTCAGTGAGGTGAATAATATTTCGATGATTTTGAGTCCGAGTGAGTCCGGTTAAGACGAATTTTAGTGAGTATGAGTCCCAAGTCAGTCCTCGATTTAATTAAACCAGACTTGCTTGGGGAACGCTGTCCGCTGCTACATGGCGTGCTGCATGACGTTCTCAGGTGACGACACTGGCGGTGTACACGTTCTTCCTGGCGACGTTGTTCGGAAGTCAGTGCCTGAACCCGGAGGCCGGCTACAAGGGACACGAGATCGACCTGTACGTGCCCATATTCAACTTCCTGCGGTTCTCCTTCTACATGGGCTGGCTCAAGGTAAGCATGGTCACGGGGACGGCTCCCCCTCACCGCTGCAAAACTCGGGCCAAATAGATGTTCCTAGTTCATGCAGCGGAGGCAGTCGCTCTACTTGCATGTGCGGAAGCACACCCAAACGCCGCTCTACTGAACTCGCATTCTGTAACATCACAGGAGGACGATGGCAGAATGCTTAATCGGTCGCACAAGTGGGGACACAAAATTGTTCGAGAGAGAGCTGAGGGTGGGACACGGCACCCACATGAGACATTGCATGTGTGTTTGTGACAGAGCTGGTGTGCACATGTGTTGGAATGACAAGCATGTACCACTCAATTATATATTTAAAAATAAACATATTTGACAGAAATTTGTCTGGCTGGGTAAAATTATATGTAGACGCCGGATTTTGAGGCATAAAAAAAAGCTACCTTTAGGCGCCAAAAATAGGCAAGCAAAACAACGTTTTAGCACCGGAAATAGACAAAATACGTTTTGGGCCTCCGACATCGTAAATGTAGGCACAATAAATTTTTTCATAAATGGAAATAATTTCAAGACGTGCTCGACCGGTATATACGAGAGGAAAGCAAAACACCGCCAGGCCTGCGAAGAAGGCGCAGCACAGTCACAGAGAAAGCTGGAAGAGGGGCCTTTATAGAAGTTTTTTACAGCGAAAGCTGTTATGAGATAACAACAAGGGTGCCGTAGTTGTCCGCCGCCACCACCGCCGCCGGTGTCCGTAACCGCTATCGCACGAAATAACAAAAAACACCCAGGATGGAACGGGGTTCGAACCTGGGTTCGCTCCGTGCCAGCCCTGAGTCATGCCGGTACTCGAAACTCCGTGCGCACAAAAACCCTATACAATCGTTATGTTGGGTAGGAACCACGTTAACATACGGAATATAACGTGGTAGGAGAGTAAAATAACAACCAGGCATCACAGAATGCGAATTGTGTAACCAGGCGTCACACAATATGAATTGCATTACGAGGGGGGTCGTTGAATGCTTCTTCTTCTCCTCCGCACATGGCACACGCCAATTGGAGGGGATTGGCCGAGTAGGAGGTGAATTCTTCCCATACTTTCTGCTTTGTGTCCGCTAGTTAAATAATTACTGATTTGAAGTGCCAATTACCAGTAATTAGATATGTAGTGTGCCCAGAATGCTTCCAACCGATTACAAAGGGCTCAGCCATAATTCTTCATCGTCATCAGCCACCGAATCAATTAATGGAGTAGTGGGTACCTTGCAAGCGTACTTGTATCAGTAGCCCCAAGAGAGTTTGCGACGGGTTCTAGAAATGACACTCTTCCAGCTTTCGCTGTGACTGTGCTGCGCTTTCCGCGAAGGCCTGGAGCTTTTTTTAACACTCTTAGGGCGACTACTACGAGTACCGACTACGTCATAAATCATTATAAATTTTGCGAAGTAGGGAAGCGTCCACAATGCCATTATTCGTCAGTCTTCGGAGAAGCGTGATAGCCGTTACATACCTGTGAGACATTATGTGCAATTTGTTGATGCTGTGGCTGATGAAAATGAAGAATTATGTCTGAGCCTTTTCTAACTTGTTGGAACCATTCAGTGACCCACTCGTTACGCAATTAGCATTTTGTGATGCCGAGTAGCTACTTTACCTTTCTAAAACGCTCTATTACACATGTTAACGCCATTCCATTACCGGAACTCTGTGGTAAAATACTTGGCTGCCACCCAGAGGGCCCGGGTTTGAATCCCATTCTATCCTGGGTATTTTTTTAACACGAAAGCGTTTTATGCCGGGGTCCACCAAGACTTCAGTGACGTATTTCCGTCACGCAAGTGACGTCGAAAAAATACGCACGATCAGAAAGCAAAGAAAAAAGTTCTCGTCAACGGGAGTCGAACCCACAACTTCTTCGTCCGCGAGAAGAGATGCCGGGCACGCTATCCACTGCGCTACGGTCACATACTCTGTTCGCTTTACAAACGCACTTTTAAATGCGAAGCATTTCTTAGCGAACTTCGGCGAGTTTGAGCGTATCTATCTAGCTATCTATCTATCTAGCCGCCTACGACTTCGTGCTCTCCTGGCCGTATCGTTAATGGGATTTATACCAAATTTTTTATGACATAACATGACTCTATGAAGAACATAAATAGCTGGTCATATCATGAAAATCATGACTAACTTGTCATGAAAATAATGATTTACGTGCCACGTTCATGGCACGCTCGCGGCCGTTTCGTTAGCTTGATATACACCAAATTTGGGATTGAGTGACATTACTGTATGACTAACATAAATGACAAGTGGTAATATGAAAATCATGACTTCATGAGCGACATGACTTGCATTCCACGCTCATAGCGCGCTCGCGGCCGTTTCGTTAGCTTGATATACACCAAATTTGGTATTCAGTGACATGACTGTATGATGAACATAAATGACAAGTCGTAATATGGAAATCATGACTTGTCATGTGCGACATGACTTGCATTCCACGCTCATGGCGCGCTCACGGCCGTTTGGGTAGCTTGATATACACCAAATTTGGTATTGAGTGAAATGATTGTATGACGAACATAAATGACAAGTGGTAATATGGAAATCATGACTACTTGTCATGTGCGACATGACTTGCATGCCACGCTCATGGCACACTCGCAGCCGTTTCGTTAGCTTGAGATACACCAAATTTGGTATTGAGTAACATGACTGTATGACGAACATAAATGACAAGTGGTAATATGGAAATCATGACATGTCATGAGCGACATGACTTGCTTTCCACGCTCATGGCGCGCTCGCAGCCGTTTCGTTAGCTTGATATACACCAAATTTGGTATTCAGTGACATGACTGTATGACGAACGTAAGTGGCAGGTGGTAGCATGAAAATCTTGGCATGCATGTCATCTACAATGCCATTTACATGCCACGCTCATGGTGGGCTTGCGTCCAGTTCGCTAGCTTGACATACACCAAAATTGGTATATCACGACGTGACTGTATGACGAACACAAAAGACACGTCGTAACATGTAAAACATGATATGCAAATTATGTAAAGCATGATTTGGTCCTTCCTGGCTGCTTCGCATTACATCGATTCCCACAGTGCGTGGGATCTGCCGGCTTTTTATTTATCTCTACCACTGTCCTCTCACAGTGCTCTTGCTAATGTGAAGTAGCGCATCATGACCGTGAAATCCACGATTAGTTCTTTCAAAGCGTCGTTTCTACGCGTCCGTCCCATTAGGCGCGTTTCGAATAAGAAAAGTGCAATATTATCGGCGCCTTAACACACCTCCAGATGGCGACCTTAGCCCAAGCGTCGGCTTCGCTCATAGTATCCATCCATACCAAAAATAGCCCTGCGGCGCTCGCCTACTTCGCCTGGCTGTAACTCCGCATTCCACATTTTCGCTCGCCCCATGAAAAATCGCGGCCTGCCACCAGGAAAGATGCTAAAAGCAAAAAGATGGGGCGTACTACTTTGCTTTAAAATGAATCGGCACCAACTAGCCCAAATGACTGTTTTTCACCAGGAAAGACACGACGCGTGTTGCGTTTCACTCTAGTCGGGCAGTGGCGTTTAAAACTACAGGCGCTATACTCTATAACACTCAGCGAGTAGGCGACCTTAGCCGAAGTTCGCCGTCTATTCAGTGACGCTCTCATGGCAGTCACACCGTTTTCTCTGATTCTGCTCTCACCGTTAACTACTACAGCTACCACAAGCATCTATGACCACAAGGGTTTGTTTAATAATTGATCATGGACGTTCGTCACCGGAATGGAGATGTATCACTAAGCGTCAACGTGGGTGCATACACGTTAAACGGTGCTATAGCTGTCAAACACCAATATACATTGCGCGAGCTTTCTCATATCAATGTAGAACAAACATTCAACTACTTTTGTAAGGACACGTTTCACTTTCGTGTTATACCGATTCCTAGGACGGAGGGATCAACCATTTTTTTTATTTATTTCGTTTTAGATGCGAAGCATCTTATGCTCGGGGCTATGTCCGTCCCTCCCTCCCGCATCCCTCCCTCCCGCGTCGGGCCACTTTCATGAAGTTGGGAAACACCCACTATGCGAAACAGAACACTGTAGTACAATAAGGCCGTCAACCACCACTACAGTCACCAGAGTCATGGCCGAGAGCACACAGAGACTGCTTAGCAATGGCTAGGCAGGTGGTGTCTGTCGCCCAGGTTGACTCCATTCCTTGATTTTGCTTGCATGTGTTTGGGGGGGGGGGCTTAGTACGTCCCGCACCACCACAGCACATGCGCGCCCCCTCTCTCCTCTCCTACACTCACCCCCTTTCTCTCCTCTAGGAATCCTCTACTCTACGGAGCGGCTCCCACATCCCCACAGCGCATTTGCGTCCTCTCCCCCTCTCTCTCCTACGCTCACCCCCTTTCTTTCCTCTAGGAATCCTCTACTCTACGGAGCGGCTCCCGCGTCCCACACCCCCCACAGCGCATGCGCGTCCCCTCCTCCTCTCCCACGGTCCCCCCCACTTCTCTCCTCTAGGAATCCTCTACGGGGCGGCGCGCACGACAGGTGGTGCAACAACTGCATACACCGCTGGGGGCGCCACGGTAGTTCCGCGGTATGAAAAAGAGCGCGCGCGCCTCATTCTCTCTCCTGTAGAGCGCGCGGGCCGCTGCCGCGAAACGAGAGCGGCGACGTTTCTCCCGCTCAAGCTAACCATCTCCCCGCTGCTTCGCATCCACACTTGGTTCCCTTTAGCGGGAGATGGGGAAGTTTTTTTTTATTTCGCGCGATAGACCGGCGGCGGCGGCGGCGGCGGACAACTAAGGCGCCAATAACGGCCCTTGTTGTGATCTCATAGCAGGTTTCGCTGTAAAATGTTTTAGGATGGCACATAGGCGCCAACGGTTGAACAAAGCCGCGCAATAGTCCTTTTTTTCCGCACGGTTCGCAAAGTATGGTCTCTCCCTTTATCCTCTAGCATATTGAGTGAACTGTTCACTGTTGAATCAGAACACCCGAACAGTCAATGTTGCCTAGTAAAATGAAAAAAAATTACACCATCTCCCGCTAAAGGGAACCATGTGTAGATGTGAAGCAGCGGGTGCTAACGCTTACACTGGCGGCGGCGTTGACGCTGGCGCTCATCGCAGCGTTGCGCAGGAGAGAAAACTGGGGAGGCGCAAAGCAGGCAGTGATGGAGCAGTGTTTCCTACTCGAACATGCCAATCGCTGCTAATGGGCAATGAGAGACAGAAGACTCCGACTGGACACAGAGACCCGCACTCCGCTTTTAGTTAACGCGCACGCTGCGAATTTTTATTGTTCAACAACGCACAGGGAGAAATCTCCCACCGGCACCATCTTGGACGTCAAGATCCATTGCCATATATACGGGGTGGCCAGTGAACGGTTGTGCAGCGCGAGCAGTCGGTTTTTTCAACCAAGAAACTCGCTAGCAGACGCTGCCTGCGTCGGCGTCGCGAGGCGAGAGGGGGGAGCGTAGGAGAGGAGAGTGGGTGACACGCATGCGCAGTGGGAGTGTGAACGCCGTGGGCAGGGATGCGTAGAGGAGAGAGGGGGGAGCGTAGGAGAGGAGAGAGAGGGGGGGACGCGCATGCGCAGTGGGAGTGTAGACGCCGCGGGCAGGGATGCCTAGAGGAGAGAGGGGGGGAGTGTAAGAGGGGAGAGAGGAGGGGAGGCGCATGCGCAGTGAGGGTGTGGTTGCCGCGGGGAGGGATGCTTAGAGGGGGAGAGGAGGTTTTTTATTTTTATTTTTTTAAAGGGTTTGCGCATGCGCAGTAAGGGGTGGGCACGCGGCACACCACCACCACCACCGGATTAAGCTTCGCCATAAGATGCTTCACATCTAAAACTTGGAGGACGCTTGAATTCCGCCTTCAAGAGTAAAACGCGATAGCGTAATCGGGTCCCGTTCGCGTCGCCTTCTCAATCAGTAACCTAGCCCCCTGTACTCGTTGAACATTTCAACCGTGCAACGTAACATTGGCTGTTTCAAAGTACCCTAGAATGCCTACTGCAAGTACACTTCCGAAGTGCCCACTAAGACATAATTCTTCTTTTTCCGAGTTGGCGAAGTACCCACTACGCGTTTGTAAGGCAACACGCGCGCCTGCGCAGCTGCACACGTTGTTGATAATGATAATTAGTTATTCTTGTGTGCTTCGTAAATGGTGGGCCAAACCAAACACTCGTTGCGCAGTCCACATGTTTTGACGCCTGGTGTGATTCCACGCTTCTGCCACGCAATATTACGCGTTAATGACACTCCCTCGCACTACGTGACATTCATGGGGTGTTTTTTCCGAAACAATCTCGAGCACAGGCATGGCTTTGGTATAACATCTGCTTCCTACGCATAAGTCCTAGGTTCGATATCCTCTCGAGCCAATGGTTTTTTTTTTTTAATATGTCTTTATGCGCATCTACCTCGAATTTTCGCTCACGGCAGCGCTGGTTAATCGCTCACAACCTACGACGCCGACACCGACACCGGGATTTTTGCGAAACGAGCTCTATAACGCTATCACGTCGATAACGGTCTCAAACTGCACTCTAAAGCGAAATTTGTGGTTAAATAGCGCTCATATAAGCGCCAATTTTCAAATTAGGCGTTTATGGGCACTTATAGTCATTTAGGCACAAACGCCATTTATAGGCACTATAAAAGCACTATAAAAGCGCTTCTTAAACTCTAATTCGTGCTAATATATCAAAATGGAGCTACAGGAACGCCAAAAGCAAAATAGACGTCTGCCTAAAATCGCGTCTCTAATTATAAGAATAAAAGGCTCTCCAGCCACATTTAGTCTTTAGTTTTCAGTTTAAAACATTGGCCCTACGTTTCGAGACCAGTGCGGTCGCTTTTTCAGGGGGTGACTGCCCGGCTGGCTCCGAAGCTAGTGCTCTTTAGTGGTTGTCTCCCTCTCCACCGTCATTCTCCTTGCCGCCCTTGTCAATGTGTTCCTCTATGTAGCAGCTGAAACCATGTTGGCATCACGATTCTCGTGGTAGTTCTCGCGCAACCAACGAGACAATTATTTTGATGCTGCCTGAACTTGAAGCGAGTGCTTATGAAGTTAAGTACGTGTACCGTGCAGGTAGCGGAAACACTGGTGAATCCTTTCGGTGAAGATGACGATGACTTCGAGATGAACTACGTCATCGACAGAAACGTTCAGGTAAGCTGTGTGCATTGGAGCCTCTGGCGCAATGCGCTTTTTCGGCCTTGCAAAGTAAAAAACCGAAAACATGAAGTACAAGTATAAACGCAGTTGCTGTGGAACATTGGGAACCTATACAAAACAGCACTGCGAAATCTCGCAATGTGGTGGGAAGGTTAAGAAAGAGAGATTGAGGTTCGTGTTACAGACGGGTGTTGGTCAATTCCCTTTATATGAAACAGCAAATTATAGTCGAATGCCCCAGTTTACGAAAGGTGAAACCCAGAACATTGGCAGGTACAATTTAGGCAGCCAGGAGACGACCCAGACGGCCGCAGCGCGACAGCCGATTGCCTCCGCAACTAAAGGAATAGTTCTCATGAGCCGGCCGGTGAAAAACCATCCGGCCGATCTGGCTCAATCTGGCGTGCGTGCCCGTTGATGTAGATTACTAATCATTCGCCGCTTTCAGGAGGAAATATCGCTGGCTTCAAAAGCGGTGCTTGACTACCTTTTTTAGGACGGTGCGCTGAGGTGGCATTTAAGAATTGATTTCTTACGTCAAACGAAAGTTGAATTCATGAACCTATGTGAGTAATTTTGGATGTGAGCCTTTGTGCATGTTGGTTTCGTTTCATTATAGTAACGAGAACGTCCTCTTCGGTTTTGACTGACATATGATCAGAGAATGTAAGAGATGTAAAAGTCGTCGATTGAGCATACGTTGACAAGCCCACTTGCAGAAATGCAACTGCAACTGACATTTCCTAGTCGACGACTTCTCACGTTCTCAAGCGTCCGTGTCATCTTGAGGTTGTGTTCTGGATTAGTGCAGGGGTTATCAAATGGTCAGGTCTTGAGGAACATGAACGGCTTCCAGGGTGCCGCGGAAACCTTAATTTTGGGGAGAGGTGATAACGCCTCTCGACACACACGCAACCACAGTATTTACACCAAGGAGGTTTAAAAAACCTTGATTCACACTACCCGCGTTGGGCTGTTCACTTTTTTTTAAATATCGAAGGTCATCGGCGTTTATGTGGAACTCCGAGAATACATAGAATTGCTAAATGCAATGCAACAGAAGTTCTAAATTCAATGCAAGTTTTAATTTGCTCTTCTAAATAAATAAATTAGTTGCTAATAGCAGGGGCTGGGCAAATATAATTTGAAATTGTATCGCGATACGATACAAGATACTCGGGCGAGAAGTATTGGAGATACAGATACAAGGTACTTCCGGAATGATTGTGTCCGATACGATACTTCCCAATTGTATCTGAAGATACTTCGATACATTTGTAAATTTGCTAAAACAGGTCTATAAATTGAAGCAACAAATGCCGATGTACAAAAGTGTTCATTAAAAATGCCTTTACTGCGACAAACTTTGTTTATTTTTAAGGAAATATCTGTTTGAGTCTCGAAAGTTCTGTCTTGCTTGCTCAATGCACAATTTTCCGAAACAAGTTATTGGAACTTGTTTCCTTGACGGCTCTTTATAAGCTGCGCTATCAGTGGTTTTTACTTGAGACTTTTGAAAATAATAATCGGCGTCGCTGCTCTACATGGCGACGACAGTGTTCAGGGACGATAGTGTTCATTTGCCGTGTGTGGCGGTCAGAAAGGTTGACGCGCTGTGGAGCAGATGCCTGAAGTCGCGGCCGCTCATTTCAACGAGGTCCACGTGCCTTTTGTTTCGCTCGAAGCACGCCTGAGAGCGCTGCAGCACAATAGTAGTCATATTTCTCCACCTTTCTTTAAACACCGAAATGATCACTACGTAGCACGCAACTTTCCACAAAAAAGTCAGATCGGTCGTTTTGGAATGCCCTCTACAACGTATACAACGAAACGCACTTCGCCCCTAAAGTGAATAACATAAATGCTACATAATTAATCTTAGTTAACAATTAAGTACAATATAAAAACGAGAGCCACATGGCGGTAAATCCCAACGTTCGTTTTATTCAGTTGAGGTTAACCACTTCTTTGTAAATATTTGGTGCCAGTCACAGTCAGGCGGAATATCCTTTATAAACACGACACAGGCGGAACGCCCAAAGCTATAAAAATAAAGCATGATGTATCGTCAACTTAGGTGTTAAGGTCAGACAATAGAAAACTCAGTGTCCACGAAAGATAGCATAAAAGGTCTCGTTGGTGCGCTCATGAAAAAAAAGAAAAGAGAAACTGAGCGCTTTATACTGTTTCTCTCATCCCCATCCTAACATATTTCAGACTTTTTTCTTATACTTTCCATTATTTTAGCGCAAACTAAATTTTGCAGTTTTATTAAACCGTAAGCAGAATTTACCTTATACTGTATACTCTAGGCACGCTCAGATTACTTTACCTTTTTTCTCAGCATTACCTTAACATAACAGTAAACCCGCATGGAATGGAAGATATTTAAATAGTAGCATAAACCGAGAAATGTAAAAAAAAGTCAGAATAAAGCAGAGGAGGAGTTTAGGATCAAGTTACAGAAGGCATATTACAGTAAACATACGAGGAAACACTATACAGAGGCTATATAGGATAAAGGTAGGGTGCAAACAGAGAAGATCAAAGAGAGCACTTGTGCACTTGGAATTAAGCTATCATTAAAAATACTTCTTGAATAATTTAGGAAGAAGAACAAAGAGCAAGTACGCCAAAATATCTTCTGTTACGTAAATGCTTGTTCTATTGCATCTAGCATTCTGACAACCGTGATGCGACGGTTGTTAGAATCTAAATTGCATACAAGTCAATCTCATCGTTTGTAAGTCAAGCTTACACTCTCACCAGGTCTTTGAAATCGCTGGGTGAAAGCCGCGAGACGCTAAGCAACCCCATTCTTGCATACTTGAAACTTTACAACGAAGCACCACGCAAGGCAAACTTCGATAACGACAACATAGCGGCATCGGAATTTGAGCGAAAGACGCTGCACGCATGGAAGCACGCAGCACAGTACCGTTGCTACAAACAGGGTTCATGACACCGACAGAGCTGAAAAAAGAAAGAAAAACATAAAAAAACTAAAGGTCGGCTGCACGTCGCCGTTCACACGCTTGTTTTTGTCAGGGATTGCTCGAGCGTCATCACGTCGCTCTTCTCCACAAATAGGGACGCGTATAGGCCTAATCAATTGTGCTCACTGGAACACTCTGGCGGAATGACAAAAGAATGTCACTGTCGCATTAGTTTTATTGAGGAGTCTTAGTGGCAGCAGTATCAGTTTGAGAAGCAGAGTCCATCCAACGTTTATTGTATCGCATGGTGGCGTTTTTCGCAGCAGTATCTTGTATCTTAAGATACACGATACACTATTGAATTTAACGGAAATACAGATACAGATACTCGTTTTGCGACACGTATCGCGATACAGATAGAAGATACCCTAAGAGTATCTAAGATAGTATCTAAGATGCATGTATGTTTGATACTGCCCAGCCCTGGCTAATAGGGGTAAAACGGGAGCGGGTTGCATTCGTTCTGGCC
>JALIZH010023843.1:0-47560 GCA_030522465.1 Rhipicephalus appendiculatus | reverse complement strand
GCTGTGAATTGTCATCCACGGTCGCTGATGATCAGGCGAGGTGGGGCGTGTCGGAGAATGACGTGTCGTAGCAAGAACAATGAGACGTCACTGGCAGTTGCGGAGGGGACGGCCGCCATCTCGCAGTAGCGAGTGAGGTAGTCGAGGCAAACAATTATCCATCCCTTAGCTGATGTTGGAAAGGGGCCCAGAAAGTCAATCCCCACTCGCTCAAAAGGTGCGCTTGGAGTTGGCATCGGCTGCAGAAGACCAGCTGGAGCGGTAGATGGACGTTTGTGACGCTGACACTGCGTGCAGCTGGCCACATACATCTCAAGACTTTTGCATACCAGGCCAATAAAAGCCTTCTTTCGTCTGGCGAAGCGTCCGCGCAGAACCTAAATACCCAGATTTAGGGTCGTCATGCATGGTACTCATAATCACTGTTCGGAGGCTCTCCGGCACCACCAGAAGGAAACATGCGCCACTGCTGGAAAGGTTCCTCTTGTACAACAGTCCATCACGCACACAAAAATGGCGTGCAGTAGTAGAGGCGGATGCAGCGGCGAAGAGCAGTGATGGTTTGGTGTCCTTCCGCTGTTCTGCCTTGAAACTATGGAAGTCTGGAAAATTAGGCGACACAGAAGCTACAAGATGGTTAAGGTCATCGGCGTCACAGTCCGTTGTGCTAAGTGGCATACCTGAAAAGCAGTCCGCATCGGCATGTCGTCGACCGCTTTTATAAGCGACGGTAAAGCTGTATTCTTGCAGCCGAAGTGCCCAGTGCGCAAGGCGGCCGCAAGGGTCACGAAGGTTGGAAAGCCAACACAGCGAGTGGTGGTCAGTGACAACTGTTAAGGAGCGTCCATACAGGTAAGACCGAAACCGCTGAATTGCAAATATTACCGCCAGGCATTCTTGTTCCGTGGCAGTCTAATTTTGCTCGGGCCTGCTTAGGGAGCGACTTGCGTACGCGGTGACGTGTTCGCAGTCACCGTAGCGTTGGACTAGGACGGAACCAATACCTATGCCGCTAGCATCCGTATGAAGTTCTGTTGGAGCAGAAGGATTGAAGTGCTGGAGGACAGGTCATGACGTCAGCAGGAACTTCAATTGACGAAACGATGAATCGCACTTCGAAGTCCACTCAAAGGAATTGTCCTTTCGTAGGAGGCATGTGAGAGCACACGCGACGTCGGCAAATTTCGGAATAAAGCGGCGGAAGTACAAACAAAGCCCCAGAAAACTACGGAGCTCCTTGACGGAGCGCGGGGCATTCAACGCCTCAACGGCTTCTGTCTTCTGGGGATCAGGGCGGATGCCATGCTTGTCAACGAGGTGCCCAAGCACGAAGGTTTGGAGGTCTCCGAAGTGGCATTTCTTCGAGTTTAAAACTAGACCAGCGTTTTGGATGCAGTTCAAGACGATATCCAGACGCGAGTTGTGTTCACTGAATGTGCGGCCAAAGATGATGACGTCGTCGAGGTAGCACATGCAGATGTTCCACTTCAAGCCGCGTAGAATGGTGTCCATGAACCTCTCGAATGTTGCCGGAGCGTTGCATTGGCCAAATGGCATCACATTAAATTCAGAGTCCATCAGGGGTTACAAAGGCAGTCTTTTTTTGTCCTCTGGGTGCATCGGAATTTGCCAATAGCCGGATCGTAAGTCTACGGAGGAAAAATAAGAGGCCGAATGTAAGCAGTCTATTGCGTCATCAATACGTGGCAGTGGGTATACATCCTTTTTAGTTACAGCATTCAGTCGGCCATAGTCGACGCAGAATCTCCAAGATCCATCTTTCTTCTTAACAAGGATCACTGGTGCTGCCCACGGACTGGCTGACTCCTGTATCACTCCCTTTTGCAACATTTCCTGCACTTGGTCGTTGATAACCTGGCGTTCTGACGGGGAAACACGATGAGCTTTTGCCGAATCGGACTTGCCGAGCCAGTGTTGATGGTGTGGCGCGTTCGAAACACGGGAATTGGGCTTATTTTGTCCTTCTGTGGAAAGTCGAACACCGAAACGTGTTTCGAAAGCACGCCCACTAAAGTTCGGCGCTCGCTTGTGCTAAGCAATTTATTTATCATTGCCATAAGCGCCGTCTCTGAACTGTGACAACCAGGTTCTTCCGGCACGTCTATAAGTTCGGCCACCGATAAGGACACGTGTTCTCTGCTGACCGAGGCTAATTTCAAACCGTCCGGTAGTATCACGGGCTCTGAAGAACAGTTTACAGTCCATAGGCCAGTGCGTCCGCCATTGATAGACACCACACAATGGGGAACTAACACATTCTTCTTTACGCAGTTAATGTGTATCGGTTCTACGCTTGCATCGAAGCTGTCGGAATCCGCGCCGCGACAAACAACAGGAACACGTACGGTAGATGACGCAGGTATGAGCGTATCGCCACAGACACGCAAGGTAGTTTCGTCATCCACAGGGGTTTCTACAAGTCCTGACGGCATCCGACCACTGACAAATACTTTTCCTTTGCGACAGTCTACAGTGGCACCACATTACCGCAGGAAATCGATGCTCAGAATGACGTCATGAGTCGATCGGAGAATAATCGCAAACTCTGTCGTAATAATAAGGCCTCCCAAAAACACGTCAGCGCTACACACACCAATAGGACGCAACGGCTCTCCACTCACTCCACAGAACTTCGAAGTTTCGTCCCACTTAAAAATTACACCATCTCCCGCTAAAGGGAACCATGTGTAGATGCGAAGCAGCGGGCGCTAACGCTTACACTGGCGGCGGCGTTGACGCTGGCGCTCATCGCAGCATTGCGCAGGAGAGAAAACTGGGGAGGCGCAAAGCACGCAGTGTTTCCTACTGGAACATGCCAATCGCTGCTAATGGGCAATGAGAGACAGAAGACTCCGACTGGACACATAGACTCGCAGTCCTCTTTTAGTTAACGCGCACGCTGCGAATTTTTATTGTTCAACAACGCACAGGAGAAATCTCCCACCGGCACCACCTTGCAGGTCAAGATCCAGTGCCATATATACGGGGTGGCCAGTTAACGGTTGTGCAGCGCGAGCGGTCGGTTTTTTCAACCAAGAAACTCGCTAGCAGACGCTGCCTGCGTCGGCGTCGCGAAGCGAGAGAGGGGGGGGAGCATAGGAGGGGGAGAGAGGGGGGCGACGCGCACGCACAGTGGGGGTGTGGACGCCGCGGGCAGGGATGCATAGAGGAGAGAGAGGGGGGGGAGCGTAGGAAAGGAGAGAGGGGGGGACGCGCATGCGCAGTCGGAGTGCGGACGCCGCGGGCAGGGATGCCTAGAGGAGAGAGAGGGGAGAAAGGAGGTTTTTTATTTTTTGAAAGGGTTTGCACATGCGCCGTAAGGGTGGTCCCGCCGCACACCACCACCACCGGATTAAGCTTCGCCATAAGATGCTTCACATCTAAAACAACTATTCGTCCTAACAGCTTTTTAAAGGAAGCACTCATCACCGAAATTGTCGCCCCTGTGTCCACCAAGGCCATCACAAGCACATCATCACCAAAAACACACACTTTGTTTTTAAGCATCAACACAGGACGTATTTCTGTCAGTAGCACATCTCCAGCGACCTCACCCCCCATCGGCCGCGCTGGCTAGTTTTCCGGTGGCGAAGGCGACGCTTTGCGACGCAGCGGTGAGGGAGAACGATGACCACGAGGTCGCGATGGAGGCGTCAGACTCCTGTCAGATGCCGGGGAGTGGTTGCGGAAGCTTCTGGACCAGTAGTTGTCGCCAGGTGGTATGTGTGCTGGCCGCGGGACACCGTGAGGCCGTTCGGAGGGTCGTGAAAAGTCTGATGGCTGGTCATACAGAGGAGCCACACCACGGTTGCAAAACCGCGATATATGGCCCGGAACACCGCAGGCGTAGCACACCGGCAGAGGTCGAAACCTTGGTTGCTCTTCGATGAATCGAGCGTCATCATTTGCTCTTGTATAACGAGTAGACTGGTCGGGTATGTCATAGCGAGACGTCGGGCGTCGATGGGGCGTGAGCTGGGCGCGTCGGTCATATCGCGAAGCGGGAAATTGTGTTGTCATCCTTGGCTGTGGGGCTGTGCTGTACTCCACAGTCGCCGCGCTCATCGTCGGTTGCCAGGTGGTCGAAAGAGGCGCAGTCATAGCTTCACGTGGCCTGTTCAACTCATGATGGTCAGCTGTTGAACACGACATTTCTCGGTGGGAAAGTTCCTCGCGAACAATCTGTCGAATGGTCGAAGAAATGTCGAGGCAATGGCTCGTGTCTATACTGGCAACAGTCGTGACGTTTGCCAGCCGACCAAACTTTGGTGTTATCCGACGCATCTTCAGCGTTTCGAACGTTCGGCAATGCCGAATGACGTCGGACACAGAACTGAGGCTTTCTTTTCCAATTAGAAAATTGTACACGTCCTCAGCTATTCCTTTTAGCAAATGACCGACTTTGTCTTCTTCCGACATGCTAGTGCAGACCACCTTGCACAGCCTTAACACTTCTTCGATATAAGGGGTGCATGTCTCACCTGGTAGCTGTGCCCGTTGCGACAGTGTTTGCTCAGCCCGCTTCTTTTTAGCGGCTGAGTCACCGAAACACGCCTTGAGCTCTTCAACAAAAAGATCCCACGTTGTGAGCGTGTCCTCGTGGTTCTCGTACCACACGAGTGCGGTGTCGGTCAGGGAGAACACCACGTTGGTTAGCTGAGCGGCTGAATCCCACCCGTTGGACTTGCTCACTCGCTTTTACTTGGTGAGCCACGCGTCTACATCTTCTCCCGCCTTTCCTCCGAAGGGCGGTGGTACTCGGTGGTATTGGAGCGGACCAGCAAGTGCTGTCCTGGGAACGTCTGCTTCTTCGGGCATGTCGAAGGCACTCACGGCAGATGGTGGGAGGCCGGGAAGTCGACGGCTTCGTCGAAGCTGCAGCAGTGATGGTTCCGTAGTTGAAAGCGCGTAACCAGCACCTCCACCACTCTGTTACGCCTCAAGGAGACCGCCAAAGACTGGAAGGGCCGTTTATTAGGTCGTGAGGGTGAGTAGTAGTAGTGGTTTATTAAGGAAACGACGCTTATTTCTGCAGCCCAATAGGGAGCACGGCGCAGCGTCAGGGGAAGGGGAAGTGGGAAATAAAGAAGATAGTAGAGAAAGAAAAAGAGAAACAGAAAAGGTCTCGTCCATTAATGGGGAAGGCCGATGGTGAAGGGAGGCCAGCAAGTACTGGGCGCTCAACGGAAGGTGGTGATCCCGGTCACCTCCACAAACTCCAAGAGGCTTTGGAGAGCCCGGAGTTTGGGAGGCGATGGGAACAGCAGTTCATCTGCGGTCGTCGCAGGGAGTCCCTGTAGTCTGTAGGCGGTGGTAAGCCTAGAGCGTTCCTGCGCCAGCCCTGGGCAACCACAGAGAAGGTGCTCAAGTGTCTCGGGGTCGCCACAACGTTCGCAGGCCGGTGAGGGGGAGCATCCCTTGGAGAACAAGCGCGCCGCTGTCCACACACAGCCCGTCCGGAGGCGAAGAAGCGTGGCGCGCTCCCGCTTAGTAAGGCCACCCTCTGGAAGAGGCTTCGGGCCCTTGCCATTGGCCACTCTGGCATCCGGGTGAAGGGTTGTGAGCAGCTGTCTCCCAGGCGCTGCCTCGAAAAATCAGAGGCAGCAACTGCTCGTGTAAGCGGCACACCAGGGTGGTGGGCTGTTGTGGCAAGGGTGTCCGCTTGCTCATTGCCGGAGATTCCCACATGAGGCGGCATCCAATGAAAGGAGACAGAAACCCCTGCAGCAGCCAATGCGGAGAACTTTGAACTCAACAAAGACCCGGTAAGCCCGGATCGTCGGTGGTTCATGAGGCTCTGCAGTGCTGGCTTCGAGTCGCAGAGCACTGCACTGGTTGCTCAGGAGGGTCCTCAGCCAGAGCTTTGGCGGCTAGATGGAGGCCCGCCAGCTCCAGTACTTCCCGGAACAGCAGACTGGCTTCAGGCACCATCGCTGCACGGCTGACTCCATCTCCGATGTGATTGCTACCCTGGAGGATGCGAAGGCTGTGGGAGTAGTGGCAATGCTGGTGCTTCTGGACGTTCGCAGTGCCTTTGACGGACTTCCTCATGCGGTGATCGACGCCTCTCTGGATAGGCTCGGCGTGCATGGATGTCTGAGGGCATTCATTTCCGCCTTCCTGACCGGGAGAACCTTTCGAGTGCGTGTTGGGCAGGAGCTAAGCGAGCCTTGGGATATCACGACTGGTGTCCCACAGGGCTCGGTGCTGAGCCTATTCCTGTTCAACATGGCTCTCGCGGGCCTTCCCGCCTCGCTGCCGGTGGACTCTCGGTTCCCTGTTCACTGTTCCATCTACGCCGGGAGGGTGAGCCCAGGAGCGGCCGCCTAGTTAAGAGATCCTCTTCCTCTTTCCTAACCCGGAGCGGCAAGCACGTTCACCATGGTCTTCGTTGTCTTCGTTCATGTGCGCAACAATATATATTTATATATATAAAAGCCCCAAAGAAAAGTAATTCAAAGAAATGGCTTCCGACGAGCGGAATCGAACGGGCGAGCTCGCGCTCCGCAGCGCGCGACGCTAACCGCTACGCCACAGGAGCGCACATGCTACAGCATACTAACGGCGAGCTATTTATATACAGCATTCGCCGCTGGCGGTACGCAGATCTCGGGGGGGGAATATTAGCGTGTTCTCTGCCTTACCAGCAAACCAGCGAGATGGCGCAAAGTGCGTGCGCGGCGCCCCACTCGTTGCGACGCGTTGGCTCCCCAACACCCCGACTTGTACTTTGGCCTGCAGGGCGTAGTCGTGCCCTGGTGCGCGCGCGCTCATCTTGGGGTGGGGAGATGGGGGCAGTTTTACGTCGTGTGCTTTCGCCGGGAAGGTTGCGTTTAGGTTACAGAGCGCACGAAGGTCACTTCGCTCGCTGCAGAGGCTCCGTTTCCGAAAGAAGCGAGCTGTTCTAACACAGGGAAGTAACAACTGTGACACTTGTTAGTTCGCGCTCGTCCAGTGTATACCTGTCCGTATGTTTCGTGCGTCCTTCGCGCTTGAGCAGTGCGCTCCAAGTTTCGATCTGCTTGCCGTTCTTCGCTTGAAATGCCAATTTGTTGCTATCGCATTCATTGCTTCGCCCTTGCGGCGAAACTGTGACTTTTTCTGAATTATTATTCTTTGTGGCTTTTATAAATATATAGATACATATACATATACGTGACATGACGCCGACAGCGCAAACAAGCCGAGAGTGTCCGTATAATTGCTATCGCAATAAAAAAAAAAGGTTTAAGAATAGACTACTATCAATCGTAATTCTCACAGAACAATATAAGACTCCTACAAGCCCAAACCCTTTATACTAGTCGGCGATTTCAACGTACATATTATGGACCTTAGGGCCTAGCTTTGGCGACGACTCTCACTGTCCGCGTCAAGGTATATAGAAAACCGTTGCTATAGTCGAAACAATAGTCGAAATATATGTTTGCCAGCGCACGATTAACGTTACTGGTTGATTCCCCCCAACGTATGTTTGACTTCAACACTCAACCATAGGCGTGTGGAGGCGGGGGGGTGGGGTGTCAGGGAGCCTCGCCCCCTCTAGTCACCTAAAGGGTGGCGGGGGAGGGGGGGCGTGAAATCTGCCCCATACATTGACTTAGTAGGACGGGGGGGGGGAAGGGGGGGGCGGGCTGCGATGCACCTTCGTCCCCCCATAATGGGGAACCCTGCATACGCTTATACACTCAACTACCTAAAGTCATCGACAAATACGTTATTAGTGAACGAAAAACGCCTATTGGTGAACGTGATGATCCCTAATATAACTATATTTGCTGGAAAAATAGAAATAAGCCCAATAAAACGTGGGTGATCTCTCTGTCAAAAGAATCGGTATAACACGAAAGTGAAACGTGTCTTCACAGAGGTAGTTGAGTGTTTATTGTGCATTGTTTCGCCACAAGGTCGAAGGAATGAATGCTACAGCAAGAAATCGTAATGTCACACGAAGAACGGCAAGCAGTTCGAAACTTGCTGCGCGCACCTCAAGCAGAAAGGACGCATGAAATGAGCATACACTGGACGAGCGCGGACTGTCACAGCTCGACACCTAAAGCGCGCTGCGCTAACACAAAGAAAGACGCACGAAACGAATGCACAAGTATACACAGCACGAGCGCGAACAACTGTCACATTTGTTACCTCGTGTGTGAGCAGCGCGCTCCTTTCGTAAACGCGGCCGCTGCGGCGAGCGAAGTGACCTTCGTGCCCTTTTTAACCACTGTAACTTCAGAGCAAACTTGCGGATTTTACGAGCGCGGTCGTCGAGGGCGCGCGCGTTATCTCCCCTTCTCGGCGGCCGACAGCGGGGGGGCCGGAGTATCCTTCTACATTCTGCGCTCTCAACGCGAAGAGAATGTGGTGAGCAGTGTCCCTGGAGCGGCCGTATGCTCTTAAAGCAGCGTTTTCTAGAGTTGCGTTAGATTGGATCCAAAACAGTTAGCTGCCAGCCTCACTTCGCATAACATTACAATTTGTTGCTATCGCATTCATTGCTTCACCCTTGCGGTGAAACTGACTTTTTTCTTTGATATGAATGTGTTAGTTTATATTTTAGAACGTCATATCCGTGACGGAAATACGTCAGAGGTGCCGTGGTGGACCCTGGCATAAAACACTTTCGTGTTAAAAACGCGACGAGCAATTGGGAAATTCTACAAGCAACTCGGCGAAGGAAGAAGCCCAAATCCGCCTATTATAAGCGGAACTGACAACTCTGCGCCCCACCCCTTACCTCGGCGTCCATGCTTCTTCGCACGAGGAAAGACGGGCAGGGCGTTTATCCTCTGCTTGAGGAGCAATTCACGGTAGGGCTCATACACGGGCTGATGTTATCGAATGCGTCCTCCGTGCCACCGAGATGGCCGGCTCGTTTTATCTCTGCTTCAGCCGCGTTCGTTGCCAGCGCTCGCGCGCTTTTACTCACGGGTAGAATTTACGATGTGCGGGGCGATGTTATTGATTTGGACTTTATAAGAAACATGACGGCAGTGGTGGCGGCAGTGGTGTCCATATAATTGCTATCGCAATGATAGATAGATAGATAGATAGATAGATAGATAGATAGATAGATAGATAGATAGATAGATAGATAGATAGATAGATAGACAGATAGATAGATAGATTTTCACGAATGCAGATCGTGAGGCCATCGCTGCCCTTGCCTTTCATCCTGTCTTGAAAGTTAGATGTGGCCCTGAACCTTTATTGCCCGGTGTTGTATAAGATAGGCGTGTCGTTCGCACCCATTGTAGTCAGCAGCGGGGATTGATCTGGCAACAGTAGACCAATCGGGGCACTTCAATAGAAGGGTGCTCTACGGAGGTTAAGCGGAGCGTTCTCAAAACGATCACGCGACATATTTTGTACAAGTCGGCGCGGGGGGACAACCTAGTCTATTTTGTGTTGAGCTCATCAGTCGAGTTGAGTGTCGCACAGCCGGGTTCATATCATTTGACCAGGACACAGGGCGTGCCTGACCAAGTAAGTCTGTTGCAAACCTAGCCGAGGTTGACTGTGCGGAGTCTTAGAGTCTGCGTGTATAGAATAAATTTGCCCTGTAGCGACCAAGTACGTTGGTCTTGTGCTCTTTTGGTAAGGGACTGTAGTTTCCTTCCAAGCATTTCAAATACCAAGTGCCATATATTCTGAAGTGTATGTGTGTTACAGCAGAAGTTCAGCATTCTGAAGGTGTTTTCAAGAAACCAAAATACTCTCAGAATTGCTTACGACAGGTTAAGTTGAGCAGAGTATTTAGAATATGCACAAACCTGCTCGCGGGTAAAGTTTGCGTGTTTCGATAAGGCTGTCCGCTTTTCTTACAGGCTCAAGCCAAAATGTCGGCTTGATCAAAAAAGTGATGAAATCCATAGAGGCAAAGACGTGTCTACGCTTTGTCGCTCGGGACAATCAGACAGACTATATCCGACTCAAATACCACAAAGGGTGAGCGCCACCATCGGCTGGTTTCTCATTGTTGTAGGCTGCGGCGTCTTGAAGCAAAACACAGTTTGCCGTGACTTCCAGGAAGACACTTTGGTTTTGCTTTCAGTTTGGACCAACACAATGTTTCCAGTAAATACAAGCTATAATATTAAAAAACATGGCTGATCCCCCCCATCAAGGAATCGGTATAACACGAAAGGGAAAAGTGTCTTCACAGAAGTAGTGCTTATTCTGTAGTGAGTATGAGAGTTTGTACAATGTCCATTGGTGTTATACAACTATAGCACTGTTTTACGTGGATACACACACGTCGACGCTTAGTGGCACATCTCCATCGTGACGACCAACGCTCATGATCATGATTTACCCATTGTGGTAGTTGAACTTTCAAACCTATACCTGGAGACAGCGTATCACGAATCGCGCCCAAAGATGACACCAACAAGCGCGCAATAAACACCGGTACTGTGCACTTCTTCAAAGCGTCGTCATTTAAGGAGAGAAACGACATGGCGGGCGCTCCCAAGTGATGTGGTAACCTACGCCTGTGCTCATGCATAAACTACCACACTGCGCTTCAGCTACACGGGAGGCAGAGCTTGAGCCGCGAACGCGAGCAGGCGTTCCGCGTACCGCTGGCCTCCGTCTCGCTCCACCAAAGCACCACATTCGTCCATCAACATCATTGCCTTTCTGCACCGCTTACGGCAGCAGTTTTATTAGTCGGTGCTATCGCACTCGAAGTAGTCGGCGGCGAAACACCGTTGGTACATGTGGAAGCTGCACTACTCAGACAACGAGCCGTCACACGCTTACACGAAGCGAAAGACAAAGAGCATAACTAGAGTGACACATAACTGCGTCTAGGGCGACTCCCTGATGCTAGCGCGACCAGTGTTGCTGCTATCGAGACGCTTTAACCATGACCTCCGAGATTGCGCGCCGGCGTGCAATCTCGGACGCTGTGCTTCTGAGATTATGCTTTGCTTCCGAGATAATTCTCTATCGGTGCTAGTGTCATGCCGCATTACTTCTCTTCATCGCTCACAGACGGCGGCACTGCCCGGCCTCGCCAACAGATAGCACCGAGTGAGAGAGATTGTGTGAGAGATATAAGGCGCGTTTGTAGAATGTATTTCGTCTGCCTCTTTAGCTCAGTCGGTAGAGCGTCGGGCGCATACCATCGCGGGCCGAGGAGTCGGAGGTTCGATTCCGGGCGGCGGAAGATTTTTCTGAAAGTTTTTTTCTTTCTCATTTGGTGCCGTCCATTTTATCAACGTCATATCCATGACGGAAATGCGTCACTTAAGTCTTGGTGGACCCCGGCATAAAACACTTTCGTGTTAAAAAGGGGGGTTTATCCAGGATTATAGTATCGGGTGGAAAAGGAGGGGGTTAGCAATACAAGGAGGTGGGGCTTACAAGGAAAGCTCTGTCGCTCTTTGCTGTATTAAAAAAATGGATAGGTTTACCAGGGTCCTCGTGGGCGCGGGAGTTGTATGGAATGTTTGGTTGGGTGATGGAGGTATAAACTGCTGGTAAAATGGAAGTGTCCTTTCGCACGCGAATACCTAAAGCTTGTTAAAACTAAGTGTGTGTATATATATATATATATATATATATATATATATATATATATATATATATATATATATATATATATAGGACCAACGTCCGAAAGTCCAGGTCATGAGTATGATATCCATGATCGGTATAGTATTGAGGTCTGGCTGAAAAAAAAAAGAGCAACCTAGTAGACGAGAGTGGCTCTGGTTCATGTTTTCTCGCCCGCTTCATCGGTGCACTGGTTGCTGCTGGACGCTAGTGCACCGCAAGCATTGCGAGAGGTTCGATGCTGCAGACGCAAACGCGCGCAACTTCATTCACTTTTAAATAGCGCAACCTCGCTTGGAACTTGCGTAGATCTTACGAAGAAGAAATGAATAGTATACCCCTATCAACAAGGACGCTATGACACATATGTCGCGTGTTGAATAATTTCGTATTACCGTAGAACACTACTCACACGTGTGCTTCGTTCCGGGATAGGGAACGAAAGGTTCAAGCTCGAACATCTCAGCAAGGAGAGATACTGTCCGTGTGTCATCTGTGTGTATGCGTCATAGGTTCGAGCGCACCCGTTTGTGTGCCTGCCTGTAGGTCTGCCTCTCTTGCGCGGCTAAAGTATCGCAGCTCGCACACTTTAGTTGCTACGTGAGACACCATGCATATCGGGTCGACAGTAGCAAGCTGTGAATTTGGTGCCCTTTGTTTAACAGCAAAGCTGTTTAAGCCGGTCGTAATATTTTTGGTGTGTTGAAATGTGTACAAAAAACTGTCATCATTATGAACAGGTGTCTGCCATAGAAATTGGGCAAATCCCACTACTTACCGCTGGGCCACTAAAAATGAAGAAGGCATCAGACGGGCGGCAAATTAAGATTTCGAGACAGACGTAACCAGTAATTGAGAAAAGCTTTAATAAACCGTCAAGATGAAGTTAGTGATAAACACCGTGGCTACATGTTTCAGCTTCACTGAAAAATCTGTTCTGAATGCTCCAGCGGTACGTACAACGACAGAATCCTAGGGAACGGGAAAGGCAACGGCGGCTGCGAGAAGACTCCAGAGTGATGGAAGCCCTACGCGAACGACGAGGTGCCCGTAGATCTATGGGAGGTGCGAACGCTCGGTTTCGCTGGGAGTTTCTGTCTCTAGTTTGGACATCTGTGTCGTGTCTGTGACTGTCTGTCGTTTAACTCGAACGTCTATGCTCTGATAAACAGCCTAAAAACAACCTAGCGGCACCTTGCTAAAGCCTAGCAACAACCCAGAAGTAACCAGGTAAGACTTCAGAATGGTCCAGCTTCGCAGTTTCAAGCCCTGCGCGACTTTGTGCATGCTTCGCCATTGTTTTTCTTGTTTTATTTTGGCCATCGCCAGCTGTGTCTCTGCAACTGTGATGCACCATGCACAGATGTTACTCGTACGTCGGTCACCAGGGCGGTGAACAGCCGGTTTCCTTGGGCTACGGATGCCTCTTCCAAGGCACAGTGGCCCACGAGTTGCTACACGTGATTGGCTTCTACCACGAGCACTCACGCCCCGACAGGGACGACTACGTCATCATCTACCCGGACAATGTGATGCCGGGTGAGCGGGTTTTTCTGTTTTAAAAGAGTGTGGTTCTATGCAAGGTGACAACGTTTAAATTTGAACATAGTACACCCTCCAACAAAAGTTTACAGGACGTGTGTTCCAGCGCAAATGCGACTTTTTGCTGTTAGTGCATGGCGCTTGTAATGTAGCGGGTAACTGAATAGCTCACAAGAACTGCTACACTCTTAGAAAAAAAGAAAAAGGCTGACATATTCACTAACTAAATACAAACCGTTTACTTGCCGCAAAAAGCACAAGCCTCCTAGTATAAGTGAAGGTAGTAAAATGCAGGTTAGTGAAATTCGCTACCTAGTTAGTAAGTGAATAATGCTGACTCGAATGCTTCGTCCATTACTAAGCTGTTATTAACCACGCTAGCAGCTGAGTAACTGTATTAACTCTAATGGACTACAATTAGTCAATTGGAGGTTTAAGCCTACTTTATTTATTCTACAATTAGCCAATTAGAGGTTTAAGCCCATTTTGTTTATATATGCGTGTGCATTGCCATATAAAGATGATTCTATTACATAAAAATATGTAGGATAAAAAAAACGAAGTGGCATTGTCCTCGTATATTTTTTAATGGCCGCTAATTACTTCATGTAATTACCATGGTATGTACGCATCACAGCAACATACATAGGGGCATGAACGGATCACAAACGAGAACACATACGCAAACGTACACACAGAATACCAAAACTTCTACGTAGCCGATATCTACTCTAGCAGCAGCTTGAAGGCTTTTTATGCTTCTACTTTAGGCTAGCACACCGTCTACTGGTTAGCAGCCATAGAATTTAGAAGAAGAACTGATGTTTTCTAGACATCATCGTGTGCCCTTTTATTTGCTTAGATGTGTGCCATCACGTAGCACGAAATATTAACTTTTATTCCAAGGTAATCAATAAAATTAAAGTTTGTCTAAATTTTGCTAAACACTGTCACGATTACGGAAAAATACACCGCGGCATCTAGGAAGGATCTGGCAACGTAGGTGGCTTACTAGTTACTTTGTAAAAAACACCAAGAAAGCTTCCCTGCTTAGTAACGGTAAAAGTTACAAGCTTTGCTAACTGCTGGCTAGTGAAGGGATGCCGCGAAGGTAGTACACTACGCTCGAAACAAGTAAATACATGCGTTTATTAACTGTTTACTAGCTTTTTTTTTTCTAAGAGTGATACAGTCAAGAACACTTTAAAGGCCAAATGGGGCGATTTTTTTTACCATGTCAAAGTAATGTAGCTGCTACGTTCGTGAGATGGTCTTGTTACGGGCCCGATAGTTGGAATACTTGACAAACTGGACAATAATTTTGAATGAGCAAAAAACGCAACACCGAAACCAAAACCCAACCGAGCAGTACTGTTTTAGCGTGACGGGAAAGCTCATAAAAAGCGGAAATCGTGCAAGGCAGGAAAGGTGACCATGCCGCAATAGCCTTACCGTGCTGACCGTGCTACGTGCACAAGCTTCTCGGAACAGTCTAACAATGACAGCTGCAATTCGGACGCATTTGGATGCAAACCAAAATCGTCATTCCTCTCCGATAAAGTACAGAACACACCTGCTTAGTTACGTGCCATGGCCTCTGAGATTGCGCGCCAGCAGGTTTCTCACGGCCGCCCCAGTCGCCGCGCTCCCCAGCAAGAAATGTAATGCGCATCGAGCGCCCGGCTAACGCGAGAGAACGCATTTACCGAGGCATCCGGCGGCAGCGGAGGCCGCGGCAGAAAGGAAACCGCGCGACATCTCAGCGTGTACATTCGCTATTTTTTCGTGTTTCGCGGTGCCCTTCCGCATCACAGAGAGGAATCAGCGCCTAGATCTTGTAAATGCACTCCAGTGAAGTATTTTTTTCTGTTGCTCCATTTATTCTGCCCAATTTACGAAGGAAAGCACGACAACTGCTCAGTTTTCCAAATATAGGTCACTGTAGGCACATGTGTTCTCATCCGCGGTAGTATTAGTAGGTTATTTTGTTGCTGTCCATTCCTTCGCCGCGCAAAATAGCCCGATTTGCGAAATGAAGGGTTGTTCTGGCATCCTTCCTTAATCGATCGAGACAAATATAAGCAGAAACTGGGCCAGTTTTCATCGGTGGATCATATGGTCCTTGTTTCGTGACACATCGCTTTATTTGATCGCGCACAGGTATTTATGTGACACCAACGCAACACAAGGAACAAGGGACAAGGAAGACCACAAACGAGCGCTGAAACGTCTTCCTTGTCCCTTGTTCCTTGTGTTGCGTTGGTGTCACATAATGAACCACCAACTTGCCCAAAAATGTGCCCTCTTAAGGTATTTATGATGTGGACAAACTCAAGCATGGACAATTTCTGCGTTATGAGAAGCGCGTTTTCACTTTAATCCATTATGACCCATGTAAAACTTGCCGCAGTGATCTTCTTTAAAATCCGGCAATAATGAAACAATAGATCAAATACGAGGGGTTCAAAACACATTACCGTAGTTTATTGGTTCCCAAGTTACGACTGTGTACTACATGTATTACAATGGGCGCATGAGAATTCAATGGTCAAGCCATCTCCCCATTCGCTTCGACCTCCTTAATTGTATGTGATTGTGTGAAAAGTGCATACACATTTCGCATAAAACTACACTCACTGTTCTGTTTTTCGTGTGTCGTCGTTTGCATGGCAATAAACGCCATGAATTATTAAAAAATACATAAACTCCTTAGTCGGCGGTATTTTTTGAAACAACCTTCACTCTATAGCTGTTTTACATGCTTTGCTACACACACACACACATATATATATATATATATATATATATATATATATATACAGTAAAATACCACTTGAACGAACGTCAGTTTACCACAATTCGTGCAGAGCACATTTCAGTAGTACCAACATATCTTGTGACACGATCCAATGTTTCTCACGTCATACTGATGAGAAATTGTCTGAAAGACTGGGTGCAGACTGCGCTTTGCATTGTGAGCAATATGTCACCTGTTACTCTCGCGTTGAAACATGCGCCACTCTGCTCACAGAAGAGATTGTAGCAAGAGTCCAACTTCAGGAAGGAGAAGAGAAGGAGGGAGAAGTAACCCTTGTAGAGGAAGCACCAGGAATTCCAACTAAAGAAGCACTAATGTACTTAGAAAAAAAACCGCCAGGCCTGCGCGGAACGCGCTGCACTATCACAGCGAAAGCTGGAAGAGCGACCTTTCTAGAGCATTTTTTTAAACACTCTTGGGGCAACTACTACAAGCACACTTGCATGGTACCCACTACGCTGTAAATCATCAAATTTCTGTGTAGTGAGAAGCGTCCACTATGCCATTCTTCGTCATTCTTCGGAAAAGCGCGGTACCCGCTACACAACTGTAACGCATTGTGTGCACTTTGTTGATGCTGTAGCTGACGACGATGAAGAATTCTGCCTCAGGCTTTTGTAATGGGTAGGACCATTGAACGTCCCACTCGTTACGCAATTCGCATTGTGTGACGCCTGGTTGTTACTTTACTGTTTTAAAACGCTTTACAACACATGTTAACGCGATTCCTTATGCGACATGAAGCCTGCATAGGGTCAATTTGCAGCGCAGTTTCAAGCACCGGCGTAGCTCAGTGGTAGAGCGCTGGGCTGCCAGGCAGGGGACTCGGGTTCGATTCCCATACTGTCATAGGATTTTTTTATTTATTTAGTTTTAGGGGCGAAGCTCCCCTAAGGAGCTTCGCCCCTAAAACTAGTCCGGCGTCCGGCGTCCGGCGTCCTGCCTTGTCGTAGCCACCCCTGTGAGATGACGATGACGCTGCCATCACGGCACAGCACATGGAATGTACCCACTATGCGTCATAACGATGACGCTGATGACACTGATGATGATGACGATCGCGATGCCATACAACACATGGCATCGCGATATGGTCTCACATGCATATCGTTTGACCACATGCAACCAACCACCATCCGAGGCACCTGCATCGATCTCGTCTTTGCAAACTTTCGACTACGACCCATCCAGGAACCGCTCTCCCTCCATTTCATCGACCATAAAGTCATTATAATGAAGGGGGGAACGGAAGCCACGGCTTATGTAAACGGTCACCACGACCAATGAAGAAACGAAAACAAAACGGAAAATCACGAATAAAATATAAATTTCTTGTATATATACACACAGTGTTTGTCACGTATTTGATGATGTACTGGGCGAATTTCACGGAAGATTCACGGTTTGCCGATGAACCTCCGGAGCTTCGCCCACTCATCATCATTCACTCCGTGGATATGCTGTGATTTTTTTTTCTTATTTCGAGCGATAGTGGTTACGGACACTGGCGGCGGTGGCGGCGGACAACTACGGCGAAAAAACGGCCCTTGCTGTGATCTCATAACAGCTTTCACTGTGAAAGTGAAGTTCTTCGCTGCCCAGAAGGGTGTTGTGCCGGAGAAGGTTTATGAGAGTTTGGACACAGCGACTCAATTCATGACCACTGCAGTCCTAAGTTTCCTTTTTTTAAGTTTCCTCTGCAGAACGAGGGCATCTACCAATGATCTACAATTCACCCTATCCTGTGCGAGCTGGTTCCGTTTTATGTCTGCGAACTTTCTCATTTCGTCGCTCCATCTAACCCTCTGCCATCCTCGGCACCCAATGGCGTATGCAAGGGCAAGTGGGAGAGGTACATAAGAAGCCAGACGTGTACATAGAACTGACCGGGAGGTGCCTCAATACCGGCTTCAGAGAGAATTTGAAAAATCTTGACCACCAGTGGCGAAGCAATTTTGGCCCTACATCGTGGAAAATGCGGCTGCTCACTGGACTTTCGTACTCGCAAGGTTTTAGTTATATATCGCCAAGATTACGCGCGGTTGGCGGAAGAAGCCCCCGCAGTTGTTCAGAAGGGTGATATGAGCGCTGGCACTTTATCATTATCTCTAAGTCGAAAAGAAATCGGTTTCTTCCATGGTGCATCATAAGGTTTTACCTTCCACTTTCTTATTTATGCTGACGGTTCCCACTGTTTAGGAAGACCCTTTTTTTTGTTTTGTTCATTTCCCTCACGTTGACGCGGCTTCGTATTCTGCGCATGTCGAGTAAACGTTGCTTTTCTATACATTGCCTCGTTGAAATAAAGGCCGTGTTGTTAGCCAGCGCATTTTGTGTCTAACTTTCTTGTCCGTGCTGCTAAGCGTTGTTTATTCGCTTCTTACAAAGCAACATGAAGTGGGCCAACATCATTCACTCTTGCTGAACGAGAAGAATCTAATAAAGTCTAGGTTTTGACGAAAACTGGTCTGGCGAGGAAAGATCATGGCTGAAGAAAACGTACACTAGCCGACTATAATAAACCACAAAATAACAGAATTGACGTTTCGGCGTGTCTTCTTCAAGGCACGCGTATCGGACACCGAAACGTCAATTCTGTTCTAAAAACCTCGCATTGTGGCAGAGGTCATAACACTGTGTAAAAGCTACGAGGAGCTGCGCTGGGAGCGGTCGATCAACTGTCGCACTGCATCACGCAACGCTGACACCGCTGGCTTGTCGGCCATTCCTGACCGCTCCGGGTCGCTCGCAGAAGTCAAGACATACGCCGACGTCATCCCTAGGTACCGATTGAAGCACACCATGCAGTCATATCAGCAGCCGCCCTGTACATCGCGTCCTGCGACATGGGTGGGACCTGCCGTAGCGAACTGATGGCGCACTTCCGACAACGTAAACACGTTTAGAAGATGGAGCATCTTCTATGCGTGCGGTTGTGCCGCTCACGTCACACGTGATTGCAATTGCGTGCAGCCGCATCCAGTCTAATCAATAGAGACCGGATTTTAGGCAAATGCCTATTTTGTTCATTGCGTTCCTATAGCACCATTTTGATATTTGAGCAAGAATTACAGCTTAAGAAGGGGTTTTATAGTGTTTTTATAGTGCCTCTAAATGCGTATTTTTGGCGTTTGTGCCTAAACGCCTATAAGTACCTATAAATGCCTATGTTCAAAATGGGCGTCTATATGAACGCTATTTAACCTAAAATTTCGCTCTAGAGCAGGGGTCTCAAACACGCGGCCCGCCGACCGCACATGAGTCCTCGTCCCGCATTTATTTTATGTCTTTGTGACTGTTGGTGACATTGCTAAATGGCGCTTGCATTATTTTCTTGCCTATCGACATCAGAGGGACAGTTATGGGCAGTCCAGCGGGCCCGCGAAGCGGCTGAAAGGCTAGGTCTTTCGGTCCCAACGTGGGAGCGGCCCGCTTCGGGCTAGGACACTCGCGACCTATTGGACCCTAATAAAGTTCTTTCATCTATCTATCGTGATTAATAACACTTTGTCTGGGTAATCTACACAGACGTGACCGGTCTTAAGCATTTGTTTCATGAGGCACCCATGCGGTAACCTTGTGTTGAACCACAGCCGCGGAACAAAAACTTTATACTTCAGGATGGGTGTCCAGATGTTAGTGATCGCGTAGATCGGCATCGATATGTTTATCGATACCTGACGCCAAATGTCCTTTAGAAATGACCCATATATCAAATAATGTGGGAAAGGCATTCTTTCAAATGGCAACGTCAGCTGACATTTCGTTCAAGCTCCCTCCTCTCTCTCTCGCTCCCCGCCGGCCCTTTGTGGGACTACATTAGGTGACTGCGGCACGGCAGGTGATGCCAGTTTGAGACCCCTGCTCTAGAGGGTTGTTTGGGACCGTCAGTCATGTTGCCGGGCAACATTGACATTACGGAACTCTTATGTGGTTCAACCTTGTCCTCTAGTTCAACCAAATTCCGGAAACCAACCGCTAGCAGCAATGAAATGGGATATCCGGGCCAGTGTTGTCATCGATGGGCGTGAGAAATCCGCTAGAAAGCAATAAGAAATCCGCCAGATTCCGCTAGATTCTAAAACATATCCGCTAAATTTCCCGCTAAGACTTATTTCATTAAAAAGAAACAGTGAAATTTCGTATGATAAAAACCTTTATCATTCTTAAAGGCTTCCAAAAACATTGAGAGCTAAACTAACATATAAAAGAGTCTCCCAAAGAGTGTAACTAGAATGTTAGAGGCTTCAGTGCTACGGTTGTCGTCAACCTCATCATAGATGAGGTTAAAATTTACAAATGTTCACTAAGGTTGGCCGTTGGGCTAGTTGGCGCAGCATAATTCCAATGTTTCACAGCGCAGCAGGCCTATTTTTCTTCACTGGTTTTCAACGTTGCGATTGATTCCGCGGGCACAGGCTCCTTCATGACGCAAAAAGTGTTTTCGACCGACAAAAGTGATGTCTTCTGGAGAACTGTGATGAAGAGAAGTCGCTGCTTAATTTGATCAACTAGCGTGGTAATAAACCTTATGCATCTTTCTCACATCACAGCTTCATCTGCGAGAGAGAACCCGTCGGTCTTCTCAGCCTTCATGCTGTCAACGTACGTCTAAAAAAAAATTAGACAGATTCCACGTACCTTGGGAATCGATGTTATGCGAAGCATGCGGAGGGAAGGTGACTGTGTTGTAATGTTTTATTGAGCGAAACGTTACGAAAATACGCTAAAGATATGTACAAGTGTTGCACGCACAGACATATGTTCCACAGTCGCATATGTTTTGCATAACAAGTTGTTAACAATTGCGTAACGATGCCAACAGCAACATGGGCAGTAGCAACACCAGAAGCGGTAAACTGATATGTAGCGCTTGTGCTCGCCAGGATGGTAGCCCTGGACACTGCAACATATATCAACATCAGTGGATGGCGCTTTACTATAATTGATGTTAACCCGGCGTGACGGCTGTATCATCGGATTACATATGTAATGTTTATAAAATTGGATAGCCATCACTGCAACGACAATTGACGTTTCACGAACATTAGGGTCTATTCGAAAAGCAGTTCCGAGACCTGGCGTGGCTCTGTGGTAGAATGCTTGATTGCCACGCAGAATGCTTGGGTTCGATTACTGTTGGGACCCTGACATTTATTATTTGCATTCGCCCGGTCAACGCTGCTGATGACGTCAGCTCTCGCCGTTCCTGGGTAGTCTAAACTGTCAATCACCTGTGGCACATACCCGCATACCTGTGGCACATACCCGCCCCGTGGTATGTGCCACAGGGTTTGCCCGAAAGAGTTTGACGACATACGCGACGGGATTGTCATTATTCATGTCACGACCAGCGAGTCGTATTCGTCAAACCATCTTATTCTCACATACTAATTTTGGTCTACCCCAGTTAAAGGGGTAATCAGGAGATCACCCAGACGTAGGCGGCTAGATAGATAGATAGATAGATAGATAGATAGATAGATAGATAGATACGCAGATAGAAACGCTAAAAGTGCCTGCAGTACGCAAAGAAATGCTTCGCATTTAAAAGTAACCCAGATATGGCTTCGGGTTTAAGTGGTCCTCACGTCTGGACATCTGAACGTCCACCTTCTCTATCGGAACCACGATCTTATGAAGCAAGTTTGCAAGCAAAGTCATGAGGTCTTTCGGTAGCTTTGTTTGATCCACATCTATCACCTCGAATGCCTTCTTAACCTCTGAACATTTGTCAGAGTCGGTGTCAAAAAAGAAAGTACCCCAGATTGATCGGATTCTCGTACATACCGTACAGCACTTTTTGCCGCGTAGCGCTTTTCAGTGCGCCTCGCCATCTCCAAATGCATCTTCAATTGGGCCCACTGGTCTACGATCCTTGAAACAGCTATTTCGACGAGGGATAGCCACCGCGTCCTGCACTCTCGCAAAATTTTCAGTGGCTCGTCGCCGCAATTCATCAGACCGTGGAACTTCTTGTATGCAATTTACCGGGCAGGGGATTAGGTATCGCTGATTAGGTATTCTAAAATTCTCGGCAATGCTTCCGACAATTTTGAATCAGTGCACTGCGTGAGGCATCCACCAGAAATCCGCTATGTATGAAAATGGCCCGTCAAAAAATCCGCTAGCCACTAGACGAATTTTTTCCCGTCAGAATCAAATAAAATCCGTCAGATTTAGCGGAAAATCCGCTAAATTGGCATCACTGATGCGGGCCACCATACGCCGCCGCGCTGACATGGGGCGAGCGGTTCGTGAATACAAAGCCCAGGGGAGCCATCGGGGAAAACAGTGTGAAGATAAAAAAAGAACAAGAAATGTTATGTACACGCGGCTTGTGTTTTGTTTGTAATTTACTTCTTAAGGTGTTCACCGATAGGGGAGAAATTGACCCTACGCGATTAGACATGGCCAGTACGAGGAATCCCTCCCATCTGGTCTTTTAGCGGTCTGACTATCTGCGGCTGTGTTGCCTTTCTCGGCCATGCCGAAAAGAAGAAGACCCAGGAGTGTGTTAATTCGACCGTGGAAACTTGACTCACCATGCTACAGAACAGAATGAATCACCGTATTCTGCGAACCGTGCGGGAAAAATTGACAATAGCACGGCTATGTTCAGCTGTTGGCACCTTGGTGCCATCATAAACACCAACATTTTTAACAGCGGAGCTGTTTAAGCGAAGCATTGGTCCACGACGGGTAAGCAGAAACTTTCATCATCATGAACCGACGCGCGCTCTCTTCACCCTCTGCTTCCTCTTCGTCGTTTTCGTTACCTTCTGCTTCGCTCCCAGAGCACGTGCGCCGATTTGTCCAGCGTGGCCTACAATAACTCTGATGGGAGAGACAACGAGTACAGAGAGAGGGAAAGAAAGGCATAGAAACAAAGAGAAAGAGAGATATTCTTGACGAAAAATTTCTTGTCGAGGCGAGATTCGAACCCGCGTATCCATTATCCGAATGTGAGCATCGTAACCACTCGGCTATCCATGCATGCTAGCAGAGCAGAGCGTCCCTGGATAGCAGAGTGGGTATGATGCTCGCACTCGGATCGCCGGTACGCGGGTTCGAATCCCGCCTCGTCAAGACTTTTTTTCGCCAAGATATCTTTTTCTCTTTGTTTCTATCTATCTCTTTCTTTGACTCACCATTTACTCGTTGAAGAGGACGCAAGCGAGAAATAGAAAGAGAGAGAGAAAGAAAAGGAAAAACTGGGAAGAAAAAAATCGGCAGATCCCACGCACAGTGGGAATCGACGTGATCTAAGCAGCCAGCAAGGAGAAGATTATGCTATGCATGACATGTGCAGAGCTGGTCAAAAGTTCCCAGGCCACTATCCCATGTATCGCTATGGCAGCGTGGCCTGGGAAATTTTGACCCCCCTGTACTTCATGATTTGCATGTTAGGACCTGTCATTTCTGTTCGTCATACAGTCACCTGGCGCCATACCAATTGTGGTGTAGATCAAGCTAGCGAAATGGCAGCGAGCGCACCATGACATGTAAATCATGCTGTACATGTAATGCATGTCATGATTGTCATGTTACCACCTGTAATTTATGGTCGTCATACAGTCACGTCTCCCGATGCGAAATTTGGCGTGTATCAAGCTAGCGAACCGGCCGCGAGCGCACCATGAAAATGGCATGTAAATAAGGCTGTACATGACATGTATGTCATGACTGTCATGTCACCCCCTCCCATTTATGTTCTTCGGACAGTTAGGTCACGCAATACCGAATTTGGTGTATATCAAGCTAACGAACCGGCCGCGAGCGCACCATGAGAGTGGCATGTAAACCTTGTTGTACAGGGTCGTCCACTATTGGTACGAACACGGCGCAGTCTGGCCGCGCTCCGCGGGGCGCCAATGCACATGGTGCGGCCACCCATCGAAGCTAATCGGCGCAGGCGCGCAGGCATTGCTCGATGCGCTGGGTCGCCGAGCTTGCTTTGCTGCGAAGCAAGCCTATCACCATGCCAGTAGTGATTGAACGCGGCGCATCGGCGTTGCAGGAAAGCACGCTTCGCTTACTGCAGCGTGTCGTGCAGTTTTCCGCTTAAAGATGGAGTCTCAAACACGCGGGCCGCATGCGGCCGACGGCTTCATCAGGAATAAAATTTTTGTGACATTGCCAAATGACAGTCGCATTATTTACTCGCCTATTGCGATTAATAACGATTTGTTCGTGTAAGCTGCGGAGACGGGACTGGTCTCAAACATTTTTTTTTTTCGTGAGGCACTCCATGCGGTCATCATGTACTGAAACACGACCCAGAAACGAAATCTCTATATGTCGGAGTCGGCGTCCAAAGTTGAGGTACTCTGGAGTTTAGTATCGATTTGTTTCTCGAATCCTGACGCCAAGGACCGTTCAGAAATAATCCACATATGAGGTATGGGAAATGCGTAATTTTAAATGGTAGCGTTAGGTAATATTTTGTACAGCACTTCCCCTCCCGCCCTCCCGGTTAAATCAATCTTCATTGTCCCGGCCCCTGTGCCACTAAATTTCGTGGCTGCGGCCCGCTATCTTAGGTCAGTTTGATATCCCTGGCTTAAGGCAACTGAACTGTTCGTCTTTTCACTGACACAATCCTTGTTGTTCGCATGTATTTTTTGCAAACATTTCAGCATTGCTTTGGTTTAAGGGATTTAACGCCGCAAAGTGACTCTGCACACACGCGAGACGTTGACGATGGCTCCGGTTAATTCTGACCAGTGTCCCTGTATATGCAGTAGCATATACAGAAATACCAGTTTCGACGACCTGGGGTTATTTTAACTTACGAAACCGTTATTTAACCATTACGAAATAACATACTCTGGTAACCAAATGCAAAGAGCATTATACGTAAATTAAATCCCCATCTTGTGAGGTCACCGCAGCCAAACGAAATACGACAAGCAAAAGAACGTCTTGTGGATTAAGCATTAAAAAAAATTCCACCATTGTTCTCCTCGCTAAACGACAACCATAGCTTGGAAAGCAAATGCAGTCTTGTAACAGCGTCGCCAGCAGTAACGAGACTGTCAAGTCTATGATAGCATTAAACACAACAGCTTTGGAGTCGTCTTGAGACGCCATAATAGCAAAGACCGGTGAGGCGACAGGCTACACCAGGAGGGGTTACAAAATTTTTAGGATAGTGTGCAAGGTCGGTGTGCAATCTCGTGGGTTCAGCTTAGCGAAGAATGGATTGGCCTCGAGTCTTACGGTGTTGAAATGTGGATGTGATGAACGGCATCATTCTGTAGGAGTCATCTAGATTCAATTTCACATGGAAGTTTTCTGAACATCCTGATGACTTTTCTGTTCGTGATGTTTGTCTAGACCAGGGGTCGGCAACCTGCGGCCCGCGTCGCAGTATTACGCGGCCCCGGGACGACTTCTGTCGTGTGTCCTTCTGTGTGTTTGAGCAGAGCGCTTTAAGCGTCGAGCTGTGACAGTTGTTAGTTCACGCTCGTCCTGTGTATGTTCTTTTCGTGCGTCCTTTCTGCAAGAGAAGCGCGCTGCAACTTTCGAGCTTCTTGCCGTTCTTTGCATAACATTACAATTAGTTGCTATGCCATTCATTCCTTCACCCTCGTGGCGAAACAATGCACAATAAACGCTCAACTACCTCTATGAAGACGCGCTTCACTTTCGTTCTATACCGATTCCTATGATGAGGCATCAGCCATGTTTTTTGGGCATTCGTACGCTAAAGCTCGTTTGCAAGCCTTGCTACGCTATCTGGCATACGGAATCTGGTATTTCGCTATTCCCTTGGAGAGGCTATAGAACTGACAGGCTATATAAAACCTGTAATTTTAGAATTTGAAAGAAAACTGAAGCCATATATTGCAGAATTATTTCTTCTTCGGCTATTTAGTGAAACACTTCGGAGACACGCCCAACAGGCGTGACTCAGACCTGAATAGGTGTTAAGGACAGGCATGATGGAGAGGACAGCCATGGTACACGTCCCGTCTTCCATGCAGCGAAACAGAAAACTTTTAACAGTCAGCTGTTTCAGCTTTCGGTTACACCGCGTGATGTTAACACGAAAATGGGCAGCTTGCAGCAAGCAGCCCAGGCGCACGCTCTCCAGCTGCGCCGATTGGTCCGGCGTAGGATGCAAGGAGATGGGAAAGAGAAGTGAGGGTGAGGAGAAGGGAAGAGGGTGAAGCATAGCTTAGCCATGAATAGTATAGCATAGCAAGGGGCTTTAATGGAAAATGAGGGTGAGGAGGAGGGTAAGGCTACAGCATAGCATAGTCTTGTATAGTAAACGGCAGCAAGGAGTGGGAAAGAAAAGTGAGGGGAGGGGGAGGGAAATCAGGAGGGTAAGGCTACCAGCTCCGCTTTTTCCCCAGTCTTCACACCACTAGTCTCTAGCTGGCCCAGTTTTTAGGGGCGAAGCACCTTAGGGCCGAAGCTTGTCCGTCCGGTGTCCGTCACGGTAAGGTACAGCGCCGTGTAAAAGGTTAACAAAAGGCAGAACAAAATAAAAGGCCACAACACCGTAAAAACACCGACATTTAAGCACCCATCAATCAAAACATATGACACAACGAAAGGTTAACAAGAACAAAATAAAAGGCTGTGAACCAGAATAAAATAAAAGGGCACAACACCATAAAAGCACCGACATTTAAGCACCCATCAATCAATGCATATGACAAAAAACGTTTAACAACAAACTAATATCAATCATAATTCTGACGGAACAATATAAAACACCTACAAGCACAAACCCTTTATACTAGTCTGCGACTTCAACGTAGACATTATGAACCTTAGGACCTAGCTTTGTCGTCGACTCTTTATGTCACTTTATGTCACTCAGTTAACATTATATGGGGCAACGTTTGGGTAAAGTACAGTTACTCACCCATACAATACCTCGAGCTTCGCCCACTCGTCATGATTCACTTCGTGGAGATGCGTGGAATTTCGTTTTCCTAGAACATTTCGTCTGATGGTGCTTAGCGGGCATTACATTGTTTACTCTAACTTTGGTAAAGGGACACCAACCAACGTATTAAATTAAAGTAATAACATAGCTTTACTTTAAAATGAAGAATCCCGACGTTTCGGGTCCAACTCGGACCCTTCTTCAGGGGGGACTGGGTGGCACCAGGGAGCAACAGAGTTTTTGGCGCCTTCTTCTCAAGTCGGGGGTCACGCTTGATTTCACCGACGTGCCGTAGCCCATTGTTGTACACACTCGGGAGCGCACCAGCGGACCGGTTCACCTTTCCAGGTGTTGCCTGAATATGCCACGACTCCACAAAAAGCCGCCTGTGGAAACTGACCTCACAGTCGACGACGCGGGAGTTGTCAAAGGCGATGCGGTGATCGTTGACCTCGCTGTGCTCTGCCAGCGCCCTCCTTTGTCGGTCAAACTTGCGGACGTCGTTCCGGTGCTGTCGCAGCCTCTCTGAAAGGTTTTTCGTCTCACCCACGTACGACGCGCCACAATCTGCACAAGGGATAGAGTGTACCACTCCTTGCGCTTTCTCTTTAGGTGGTCTGTCTTTTGGGCACGGGAAGAAGCGGCCGAGCGCAGAAGTTGGCTTATGCGCCACTTTTATTCCCTGCTTCGAGAGAACACGTGCGAGCGCTTCGCTGGTGCCCTGGACGTAGGGAATGCAGACGCGGACCCGCTTTGGAGGCGACGGGTCAGTGCCCTCTTGAAGGGGTCGGGGGGGGAACGGGCCTGTCGGCGTGCAACCCCCCTCAATGAAAGCTTTAGAGTAGCCCTTGTTTAGAAGGTCGCATCTGATCTTCTGTTCCTCATCTGTCCGTTTATCCTTCGAAGAACAGACCCTGCGTGCACGGGTCGTTGAGCCTAGCGTTGACGAGCTGTGCCGCCTGCTGAACTTTTTTCTGAGCAGTACGTACTTCTCCGTCAACGGAGAATACTACATACAGCTAACTGGTACAGCGATGGGGGGCATCTGTGTCTGTAACAAGAGCGAACCTCGTGATGGAAGCGGTAGAAGGAAGAGCCCTGCAGTCGGCTGGCATCACTCCGAAGGTATTTTTACGGTATGTCGACGACTGTTTCTGCATCCTAAAAACTTCGGCCGTAGACGCCTTCACAGCCCACCTGAACTCTATCGAGCCGGCCATTCAGTTCACAATGGAACGGGAAAAACAATTGTTTGCCGTTCCTTGATGTCCTCCTTACAAAGATGGGAGATTTGCTGCAATTCTCGGTGTACCGGAAGCCAACCCACACCGGTCGCTACCTCGACGCTAGTTCCAACCACCCTTTTCCCCATAAGGCCGGGATGGTATCATCTCTACTCACCCGTGCACAGAGGGTCTGTTCTTCGGAGGATAAACGGACAGATGAGGAACAGAAGATCAGATGCGACCTTCTAAACAACGGCTACTCTAAAGCTTTCATTGAGAGGGTTGCACACCGCCAGGCCCGTTCCCCCCCGACCCCTTCAAGATGGCACTGACCCGTCGCATCCAAAGCAGGTCCGCGTCTGCATTCCCTACGTCCAGGGCACCAGCGAAACACTCGCACGCGTTCTCTCGAAGTAGGGAATAAAAGTTGCGCAAAAGCCAACTTCTACTCTCGGCCGCTTCTTCCCGTGCCCAAAAGACAGACCACCTAAAGAGAAAGCGCAAGGAGTGGTACACTCTATCCCTTGTGCAGACTGTGGCGCGTCGTACGTGGGCCAGACGAAAAACCTTCCAGAGAGGCTGCGACAGCACCGGAACGACGTCCGCAGGTTTGACCGACAAAGGAGCGCGCTGGCAGAGCACAGCGAGGTCAACGATCAGCGCATCGCCTTTGACAACTCCCGCGTCGTCGACTGTGAGGTCAGTTTCCACAGGCGGCTTTTTGTGGAGTCGAGGCATATTCAGGCAACGCCTGGAAACGTACACCGGTGGGCTGGTGCGCTCCCGAGTGTGTACTACAATGGGCTACGGCACGTCGGTGAAATCAAGCGTGACCCACCGACTTGAGAAGAAGGCGCCAAAAACTCTGTTGCTCCCTGGTGCCACCCAGTCACCCCTGAAGAAGGGTCCGAGTTGGGCCCGGAACGTCGGGATTCTTCATTTTAAAGTAAAGCTATGTTATTACTTCAATTTAATACGTTGGTTGGTGTCCCTTTCCCAAAGTTATTTCCTTCCCAACCAGACAGAAGTCTGTCAAATGTCCGCTTTTAAATTGTTTACTCTGGCTAACATGCATTCCGAGATTTACTATAAAAGAAACTGTTTCGGGTGCACTCGAATCATGTTGTCTGAGAAGCGCTCTTATATGTTGCCTAATAAACTGCCGGTCGTGCTTCTCCTTTTCAGAGTATCTGTCCAGCTTCAGGAAGTTAGCCACCGACGAAACCCGTTTGCTGACGCCATTCGACTACGACTCAATTTCGATGTATGGGTCCAGTGCATTTGCCCGCTCTCCCCGCCTCACCACTATGGTAGCAAAGAACAGAAGGAGGCTCCTGGATATCTACAATAAGCCAGGCCTAACCAAGAGTGATGCCACTCGCATCAACATCCTCTACAACTGTACAATAAAACGGAGGCCTTAGACTGGCAGGGTTTAACGACCAGTGTATTTCGTTAAATGAGTCACTTGTAGCATTAGGGATGCAGTGATTTCTCTTTTTGATAAACCACTATCACGTTCTCTCAGAAAAAAACATTATTCTTCTCTTTTTCGTATGCCTTACATGATTGAACATTGCAGATAATCTACACTACACAGACCCCGTCGCAAACAAACTGTAGCAATTGTGTGCTTTGCGTTCGCATCTTGCTTAACGGAGCCCTGAAGCATTTCTTCAACACCAGAAAACGCTGCATGCCGCTCGATAGTGGAGGCTCCCTAAAAGACGCGAGCCAAACATTATAGCGCAGAAAGTGGCCTAAAATTTACAGATAAGTCTCAAAGTCACCTAGAGACCGTTTCCTCTTCTTTCAGCAAATCATGCCATATACCCAAACGACTGCGCCATACACCCAAATTCACGGCCATTGACTGATTTGAGAATCGAGAACTGCATAGTTACCGTGGCCGCCGCGGGAGGCCGCCACATGCCCGCGCTCGCGCTCGTGATCACACTGAAAGTGAGCAGCGCTTTCGAAGAAAAAAATAAAAAGGGCCGATGGTCATGAAGCGCGCGTGACGCAACTTCTTTCCCCCCGTGAGATCCCTCCCTGCTTAGTTTTCAGCACGCTCGTCGGGATGAAAGAGAGAAAGCAATTACAGCGTGTGGCGAATCTCTGTAACTCAGCTCGTACTTGACGGATTCTAAAGATCTTTGCGGCGGTCGATTCGTGAGGCCATAAACTCCCTTAATGAAGCCATTCGATGGCTACTTCGAAAAGTGTTGCAGGGCCTCTTTAAGTGAATCGTGTACGTAGAGACAGCAGAGTGGTAGTCCACTTCCAGTGTGCGATACGCACTACTCCTTAGACGACGACAATTATTGTTTTATACAGGAGCTCTCCGAAATAATTACTGCTCATTAACAATGAATGTAGATTACCTACAGTGTTTTGCGACAAGCGCTCATTAATCACCGTGAAAAGTTCCGCGTAGTACTGCGCGAATACTCGAAACTTTGAAAATTCGATTCGAATACGAAGGTAATCACTTCGATTCGAAAGACGCTACTATTAGAGACATTTTGAAAGAGCTGAACATTTTGACAAAGTTGCCTGTCTGGTTGGGTTAATTAATTAAGAATTTCACAAGGCAACAACCAAGAAATGGATTTATTTCCCGATGTTTCGGAATCAACTCGATTCTTTCTTCAGGGGGAGCGACAGCAGAGGTGTCGAGGTGCAACTTATAACTTCTTTGATGGACCATCGGGGGAGAAGGAGAGAAGGCGCGTCTTCTTTCGTGGTGAGAGTGTTAAGTGGGCTGTGGTTGCTGCGGTTGCGTGGGATTGATGAGCAGGGGGCGGCCGGGGACCACTGAGTTCTCGATTTGACTTGCTTTTCTTGCTGTGGTTAGGCCGCGAATGTAGACAGACGGCAGGTTTCCTTTGGAACGGTTCAAGTTGTTTTCAGTGTTTTGAATGTACCAGTAGCATGATTCCAGTAACAGTCGTTTTTGTTGGTTAGTTTCTGTTGTCAGGATTTCGGTTTTTTCGAAGGCAGTGTTATCCTGTGCGTCTTCTGAGTGTTCAGCAACGGGGCTTCGTTGCCTTGAGAACGTCCTCACGTCGTTTTTGTGCTGCCTAATTCTATCGGTCAAGTTTTTTGTTGCGCCAAGGTATGCGGCCTGGCAGTCAGAAGATCAGATTTTATATACGACGCCTTGCGCTTTTTCTCTTGGTGGACGGTCCTTGGGTTTCGGCAGAAGCAGACTTACTGTGTTGGTTGGCTTGTGTGCGAACCTTATGCAACAGCGTACAAAACTGGGCGAGTTGGTTGAACTTCATGGTTTAAAAAGCAGCGCAAAAAGACGGTACACAAGATGAAGGAGGACACAAGACAAGCGCTTGTCCTGTGTCCTCCTTCATCTTGTGTACCGTCTTTTTGCGCTGCTTTTTAAACCATGAACCTTATGCCTTCTTTCTTTAGGATTGTGCCGTTGGCTTGACTAGTGCCTTTTTCATAGGAGAGGGAGATTCGCTTCTTGGAAGGAGGGGGGGGCTGGGGGGATCCGTTGGAATTTCTTTGCTTTTTTTGCTGCCGAATAGCTTTCCGAATGAAATGGCACGGGTAGCCGTTCTTTTTTTTTTTTTTTTTTTTTTGGAGCTCGGTGAAAACGGTATTGCTTTCTTTCCTTCCGTCTCATTCCAATGTGCAATGCGTTTCCGTTCTTCTTATTAAAGCATTCACTACCAACACTTTGTGGCTTGCCGGATGATTTGAATTCAAGTGAAGGTAGCGGCCTTTGTGCGTAGGTTTGCGGTAAACTGAGAAACTTAAAAAGTATCCCGTTACCTTGATTAGTAAATCAAGGAATGGAAGGGATCCGTGTTTTTCGCGCTCACAAGTGAACTGAATGTCCGCTTCTATGGAGTTTAGGCGGCTGAGTAGATTGGTGACTTGCGATTTCTTTATAGTGCAGAAATAATCGTCCGCGTACCTGAGGAAGACCTTGGGTCACTCCAAGGGTCACGGCAACTGCAAGTTGTATGGGTATGCTGGTGAACAGAGATAGCACATCAAACGAGACTAAGCACTCATCGTCCTCAAGTTGAAGCTTTGGTGTCAGCCCGACAAAGTCCGCAGCGTTGCGCACATGAGACGATGTCTTTCCGGTCAGCGGTGAAATTAGCCGGTGTAGGTACGTTGACAGTGATCGCACTGGTGAGCGTGAGAAGTCTACTGTTGGGCGTAGGGGGGACTCCATGTTTGTGAATTTTCGGCAAGCCGTAGAATGCGGGTGCTGACCCGTTTCTGCCTATTAGTTGGAGGTAAAGGTTGCGAAAGTATGGTTTGTCCCGGAATATTTCTGCTAGCGTCTTGTTCGGTACTTGTGTTAAGTGGTTAATGTACACCTGGACACCACGTATGCTGAATCCCGCGCGAAGCTGGCATCAACAAGCACATAACACTGGTACTCGATATGCACTCATTCAAAGCGTCGTCATTTGATGAGGGAAACGCCAAGGTGTGCGCTCCCCCAGCAATAGGGTAACCTACACCTGTGCTTGTGCATATACCATACAGCGCTTTAGGAACGCGATAGGCAGCGTAAATAACTTAAGCCGTGAACGCGAGAACGCGTTCTGCCTTTCGCTGGCGCGTCTCATCTGCGCCGAAAACTGAAGCTGCCGAAGCACTCACTGTCGATGCTCGTTAGTGTCATGGTGCCGTATTTCACTTTATCGATCCCTCCCGACGACACCGCTCCACGCCAACCAAGGTCACTGTGAAATGGAAGGTGTGAGAGGTATAAGGCGCACTTGTGAGACCTCATGCATGAGCGTCGGTAGCGCAGTGGAGCAGTTATGCACAGACATAACGGCTCCACGCAGAGGGAGATTATAGAGGTCTTCCTTATCGGGGGAGAGGGGCCATGTTGCATTAGTCAGCCATCTATTAATCTGCAAGCGGAACAGCCGAGGTGACGACACCGCCAATGACAGCACTGAGCTGTATACGGCGAGCAGTGACGACAGTGACAACAATTTCACCCCTGTGGTGAAGCGCAAGGCTGAAAGGAGAATGGTCGGTGCGTCTTCGCCTGCGAGTACATCTACCGTGAAGGCTGTCTGCAGTCCTCCATGCCACATCGTACTATTTGTTCCCATTGACTCTTCGGTCAACCTGAAGAATATGAACAGGCAAGTGATTTCTGCACGAGTCGAAGCTATCATGCCGAATGAGATAAATGATATAAGACTCAATCCACGAAAGAAAATCTTGGCCATAGACGTCGAGCATCCGGCCGCACTACACACCTTACGAAATGTTACGGAGTTTGGCGATATCAGCCTCAGCGCTTACATACCGCAGGATAGAAACATGACGACGGGCGTAATCTATGATGTTGACGTTTCTATTCCGAACACAGACTTCTCAGTGCTGATCAAGCCAGCTACTGACGCCACGGAAATCTTGCAAGTATGCCGACTTGGTAACTCCCGTTGCATCAAGGTGACCTTCAGAGACGATAGCATCCCAACACATGTCAAGGTTGGCCACTTTCGTCATGCTGTCCGACCTTACATTCCAAGACCCTTGCAGTGCCACAAGCGTCTGAGACTGGGCCATGTTAGTGGTGTGTGTACCAACAAGCCAGCATGCCCACGTTGCGCAGAACCCCACAACGCCGAATCTTGCGAAACAGAAACAACTCTTCTGAAATGCATAAACTGCAGTGGAAACCATGATGCCTCATCCAAAGACTGCCCAGTAATGAAGAAGGAGAGGAGCATCTTGGGGCAAATGGTGAAGGACGGGTCCTCAAGAAAGGAAGCGGTAACAGTTGTTCAAAGACGGCGTTCACATCGACGGCGGTGCTCGACGAAAAGAAACAGCAGTCCTTTGCCGAACGTGCATACATTTACCGATGCCGCCGCTGCCGCCTCCGCCGCCGCCACGACCACAACGACCGCCCCCGCCACTGCGGCCAGGAGTGCCACGACCAGAGGTAGAGAAAGACACTGATACGCAAAGCAGGGTATCTGACACTGCTTGGCCTGCGTTACCGCTGGCGCGCCTTCCTACGGAGCCACGACATCGACAGTCAGTCGGCAATGGCTACAACAGGCAGTCTAACAGCACAAGAGGTCCAGGTTTTCACTGTGCTGAGATCGCTGATGAGTGTTATCCGCACACTCCTGGCTGGTCTTCAGCTACCTGCCGCTAAATGTGCACTGCAAGTCCTGGACACCCTTGAACCAGTACTAGCCGGCCTGCAGTAACAAGATGGCATACCACAGAGCAGTGCAGCCTTTCCGAGAGCAAGTCAAGTGCGCTTCCATACTTCAGTGGAACGCAAGAGGTCTACAAACAAGAATGTCTGAATTTCGGCAGTTTGTTTTTGAGAACAAGTTTCCCATCATCATAATTTGTGAACCGCACTTTTCAAAAAGAACTCGACTGTCGGGCTATGAATCATTTATTTCTTCATCATGCTTATAGCAAAGCCAAGTAGCCGTGTACAGTCGCGGCCACTGTTAGATGCAACACTTGCACGCAGGCCATGTCTAGATTTCATTTTCTTGCATAAAAAAGTGCTTAGATTTGCATAAGGCTACTGGTGGTTGACAGCTCAGACTCTTTCCGACAAACTAGTAAAGCGCACGTTCAATGTTTCCCCATGCACTTGCAGTTAGGGGGCCAGCAATAAGAAAGGTGCTCATTCGAGTGTTGCATCTAACAGTGGCCGCGACTGTACATCCGTAAGCAACTCACGTATGTTCACCAAAGAGTTCAGACCCAAGAAGGAAATCACTACGTGTGTCTCCAAGTAAAAAAGAAGAAAGTGTCATTTACATTGATAGGTGCCTATGTATCCCCGTCGCGTCGACTTGATCGACAGATACTAGAAGATATATTTGCAACAACTACAGGACCTTGGATAATGATGGGCGACTTTAACGCCCATCATCCACTCTGGGGCAGCTTCAGGACAAATCGAAGAGGCACAAATCTTGTTGATATTGCATGACAGCACGGTCTGAAAGTGCTGAGCGACGGCAGCCCGACTTACCTCCGAGGGGCGACTTATGGTAGCTGCCTGGACCTGACATTAGTGTCGCGGAGTTTGGTCAACCAAGTTCAATGGTTCACAGATATTGAGACTCATGGCAGCGATCACATTCCCACGTACGTGATAATAAGAGGTCTTCACTGTTCTCCCTCTCCTGGACTCCTAAAACAGATTGACTGGGAAGCTTACCAAACATAAGTAGAGGACAAGTGCACACATGAACCACCTGAATCGCTTGAAGAGGTGATTCGTCATGTCATGCAGACTTCTATGAAGACGTATGCAATATCGTCAAGACGTACAGAACTCGATGAAAAGCTGGAGAAACTTCGGGCTATTCGCCGGCGTGCCGAAAGACGATATAGACGAACAAAGTCCATCTATGACCTCAGAGAAGCCAGGCGCCTTCATAAGAAAAGTCAGCGTGAGATGAATAAGCTTCAAGAACAGCGATGGAAACGTTTCTTTGACTCGCTAGACCCCCGCAAGCCTTTGTCTCCTGTATGGAGAACTCTACAGGGCATTCGCTCACATCCACAACAACGTCATCCCTTCGCTGCGCTAGCGTTATATCAACGTCACACGCAGCTTGAAGTTGCTGGTGAATTTTGTGCGAGGATTGCTGGTGGCATCGCGGTGCTGACCCTCCTTTTGCCACATGATGTTCCTGTTGCGCGAGATCAGCATATGGAAGTGCCTTTTTCAATGGAAGAACTTCAAATGGCATTGAACATGTGCAAGCGTTCGTCGTCGCCAGGTCCAGATGGGGTGACCTATGCTGCGTTACGTCACCTAGGCTCGAACGCACAACGCTGCCCCCCTGGACATCTTCAACCAATCCTGGCATGACAGCATAGTCCCTGACGAGTGGAAGTGCAGCCGCCTGGTGCCTCTAATGAAGCCTGGAAGGTATCCGTTGGACCTTGCATCATACCGGCCCATCGCACTGGCAAGTTGCGTCGGCAAGGTCATGGAGAGGACGCTGCTGACACGCATGGAGTGGTACTTAGAACATTACAAAATCTAGCCTGACGCTATGGCTGGCTTTCGATGAGGTCGGTCTTCAATTTATAGCGTCATTGACCCAGTGACCTCCATTCAGCAGCAGAAAACTATGAAGCGGCTTTCGGTAGCACTGTTCTTAGACGTGAAAGGCGCTTATGACAACGTGACCCATGAGGCCATTCTCGATGCTCTCGAGGCAGTGGAGTTTGAAGGACACGTCTTTCGGTGGGTTAGAAGCTATCTCACACAGAGGTCAATGTTCGTCCTGACGGAAGATGGGCCGACCAATAAGAATTTTATCAGTCGTGGTGTCCCACAAGGTAGTGCGTTGAGCCCGACTCTTTTTAATTTAGTTCAGGTGGGGCTCACGGAAACACTACCACAAACGGCTAACATATCTCTCTACGCCGATGATATTTGCATCTGGGCGTCCGGAGTGACAAGACCACAAGTGCGCGCAAGAATACAGAAGGCTGCAACCTTAACATCAACATACCTTCGCCAGCAAGGCTTGACTATCTCTACAGAAAAATGCGCAGCAGTGGCATTCACACGCAAGCCGATGTCCTTCTACCCAGTGAGCATCGAAGGTCAATCTGTTGCCTATAAAAACAGGCATAGGTTCCTAGGTGTGATCGTGGACCATGATCTCACCTGGAGCCTCCATGTCTCCTATCTAAAGAAAAAACTCATTTGTATTGAGAACGTATTCAAGTTCGTCGCCGGAAAATCTTGGGGCCCATACGTGCGCTCAATGCTGCACTTATATTCAGCCCTCTTTCTCGGTTTTCTCCAATACAGTCTTCCGGCCCTGTCCAACACTTGGAAGACCAATATCCGTGCACTGCAGTGCGTGCAAGCCCAAACATTTAGGATATGTCTTGGCCGCCCCAGATGCTCATCGACAACTGCAACTATCCTTATTGCACAAGAGCAGTCAGTCACATCGCATATCGTTCTTGAGACCCTGAGAACGCATATTCGGCACCTAACACGGCTACCATCCCATCATTTAGCGTGTTTGCCAGCGCGGAGGCCACGTGTTTCGTTCTGCGGTATTGTGACCAATCACCGTGACATATTACCATCTGGCTTCAAGCCTGCGATGTGCCCGGCATCTGCGTTGTGGTTTCTTCATGAACCTCATGTGCGCCTATCGGTTCCAGGAATCGTTAAGAAGGCACGCCTCCCACCACTTGCGCTGAAGTAGTTGTCACTGCGTCTCCTAAACGAAACCTACTTGGACCGCATACACGTTTACACCGATGGGTCCACTAATTCCAACAGCTCTACCGGAGCAGTGGTTGTTCCATCTGGCGACGTATCAGTGCAACTTAAGTTTTCCCATATCACGACGTCAACAGCAGCGGAACTCGCAGCGCTGCAAGGAGCGGTTAAGTACTATCGCGCTCAGTACTTAAGCGACTACGCTCTACAGGGCGACTACGCCCTACAGGCCAAAGTACAAGTCGGGGTGTTGGGGAGCCATAGCGTCGCAACGAGTGGGGCGCCGAGCACGCACTTTGCGCCATCTCGCTGGTTTGCTGGTAAGGCAGAGAACACGCTGATATTCCCCCTCGAGATCTGCGCACCGCCAGCGGCGAATGGTGTATATAAATAGCTCGTCGTTAGAATGCTGCAGCATGTGCGCTTCTATGGAGTAGCGGTTGGCGTCGCGCGCTGCGGAGCGAGAGGTCGCCCGTTCGATTCCGCGCGTCGGAAAACATTTTTCTGAATTATTTTTCTTCGTGGCTTTTATATTATATATATATTGTCACGTGGTCGTGACGTCGACGAAGGCAACAGTCGGCGAGTTAAAGAAGAAACTCTTTATTTTGGCCGAACTTGTGGCCGGGAAACTGAAGGTCAGACTACAGCAATACACGCTGCACTGAGAGCGGCGAACACAGCGTCGGCCGTCGATAATCTGATCATCCCTGGAACGCACCGGCTTTTATACATCACGCGTCGAACATTCTAGCCTTATCACTGGTCGTCGTGCGAGCTCTGGAATAAGCTAGAGTGTTCGCGTCTTGCGCGCAATCTTAACACAACGATCTACAATAATCGTGAAGCTTCTAGAACAATCAGCCGCGGTTTGCGCTGGGCATGCGGATAGTCTTTGTGGGCGAAAACCGAGTACAACAAGAATGAAAATAAGAAACGCGCGTGGCAATATACATATACATATACGGAGCATGACGGCGACGCCGACGCCGACGGCGAAAAGCAGCCAAAAGTGTCCATATAATTGCTATCGCAATGAAAGACCAGCAGATGCCCAACCACTCTCTAAAACGGACGCGGCGCGACAACTGCAATCGCTTGCTCGTCGCGTCACATTACAGCAAGGGAATACGCAGGGTTTCTCCAACTCGCGCTTATATTCCATCTACCCTAATTTACGACTTTGCTTGCCATCCGGACTCTCCCGCCGAGATGAAACTTTATTGTGCCGCATGTGGTTGGGTGTGGAATTTACGAATGAATACTCTCATCGCATAGGAATGACTAACAGTGCGGCATGCAACTCATGCGGCTGTGAGGAGACCATTGAACACATTTTGTGCCACTGCCCTTCTTACCAGACACATCGACGTGTTCTAGGAGCAAAACTCGATCGTCTTGATACAAGACCGCTGTCCGAAAAAGAAGATTCTGGGACCTTGGCCCACGGTTTCGGGCCTGCACAAGGCCACGAAAGCCCTACTGAGCTACCTGAAGGCGACCGGACTTCGCGAGCGTCTGTGAATCACTACCGCGTGTTTACGTTGTGTGTGTTATCACTGACTGTTCATTTCCGTTCCTTTTAAAGACGATAGTCTTTCTTGGGATACCTAAACGGAGAAATTTTGGTCTGCCTGTTTGTCTGTTTGGCGGCACGTCGCACGATTCAGCGGCTGGCCAAAGTTTGACTGCTTTCTGAACGCCCAGCCAACTTGATCAGTCGTTTTTGTGCATACTTGTGAACATTGTCGATCAAAAAGCAAATATTACGCATATCTGAGGCGCAACAACAATACGGAAGCATTAAGTGGTGTGTTCTTTTATAGAAAATACATAGATACTCAATTCTGAAGACCCTAGTGTTTCTTAGGCTGCGCTGAAAATGCGGGCTGCCTTGCAAAAGCGAAGCGCCGTCGTCTATCTCCGAGGTCGCGCGAAGTGCCGCGTGTTTCATCCGACGCGCGATAGCTGGCGCAGTCTGCCCTCGTCGCTGCAAACAAGAGAATCTCTTTTCGTGGTCGCTCTGCGCGCCTTCTCAGCTTTTTACACGCTGCCAAAAACACCGCGCTTGCGGCGAGAAGACGCTTGGTCATGCCAGGACGGAAATGGTCGAGAACAGCATCACAGGTGGCCGCGGATGAGACCGGCAGAAGACTATCGTCTTTCGATGACATTTGCAGCGAAGCACGCAGATACGCGGCCAATTTTTTTCTTTCTTTCTTCTCTATCTTATCTATTATTCCCCCCTTTCCCCCAACCCACGTATAGGGTAGCCAACCGAGCTTAGCTTGGTTAACCTCCCTGCCTTTCTCCTTCGTTTCTCTCTCTCTCTCGATTTGATGTTAGCGAAATGTGTACGTCGGTAAATATGACGGCGCCAGTACAGGGGTTAACTCAACAACTCCTCGAACAACACGCGCGAAGTAGCTGCATTACAGTTCGAGCCGCTCGGAAAAAAGTTCTTTCGCAAGTTTTTCTTAACTTACCGTCGTACATTGTCAGCAAGAGGGATTGTGCTGGGCTCAGAAGGCTGTCACTGCCTCCAGACATGTCGGCAATGGCCACTTAAAGGCGCATTGACATACAATTTGAAGCTCGAGATGTGTCCTTCATTCGATTGCTCGGTATGCATAAGTATTTTTGGCCAAGTTTGAATGGCATCCGTCACCTATAAGTTATGTTATTTCGGGGGAGAAGAGCGTACGAAAGCTCAACGGGAAACTGAGTGCCTTGCGACATCGAGATTAGTGTTACGTGTTCGGTGTGATACATTCCACACATACCATCCTGAGTTACGATGCGCTAGTAGCGATGACGTCAAAGAGCCGAGTGTTGTTATCATGGCGCCGACTGGCGCCGATGTCTGGAAATGCTTGCACTGTTCATGTCTCATCTTCGTCGCACCGCTTTGAATGATTTCATGAAATTACAAGACGCACACCACAAATAATTAATAAAAGACAGGCGAAAGAACAGAGCATGATTCGACGTGTGCTCGTCAGTCATCATGTCGGGGAACCGTTGTGTGCTGCAGTCGTGTTGTCGGAAGCGCGGAAAAAGCGCAATGAGCGTGTCGTTTCATTACACGTACGGTCAGGGTTGCCGTTGGGTGGACATGAAAAGCCGCCAGAACTCACGCCAAAAGTAGCCAAAGTAGCCATGTCATTTGATATTATCGCCAAATAGAACAGAAGCGGTATTATCAACAGAATCTTTACTATTGATGAATAAATAAAACCATTTTGGATAAGTAAAACCACAAGTTTAAAAAAAGAGCCATGGCGCCAACTTTAAATTTTCGTCGCCAACGGGGTCCAAAAGTAGCCAATTTGGCGCAAAGTAGCCACCAACGGTAACCCTGCGTACGGTACACGTCAACACGACCACAAGCTATCGAAGTGGAGTAGCGTATAGATAAATGTCATCACTAACAAGTAACTCGCAGGTATCGTTCATAGTGAATTTTAGTTCGTCCGTAAACATCTTTGCACTCGCGTAATACCGGGTTACTGCCACCGTAACCGTGAGATGCGCAAAGAACCTGGCAAGCACAGAATCGCTATTGTAGAAACATAACGTATTCTATTTCTCCGCTGGTGTGCATTCACTATATCGACATTCCGTAGACCCGTTTGCGTGTACCGGAATGCTGTGCACGCCAAAACTCCCATATATAGCTAATTGAGACACACGAGCGAGATTGGCCGAAGCATGCGTCCCCGGTACGTCCTCATAGCTGCTTGGAATGGCGTCCATTTTTGAATCGCTGTTTTGAAAAAGGTCGATCGAAGCAAAAATGATTCGTGACGTCGCGAATCGCGGCGATTCCAAGCTCCAGACTGACGTATATTCAACACTAGTCGACACTTTTGACGGCGACGACGGCAATGCTGGTGACAAACATGACTGAACGTGTGCGCCTATGCTCGGCGATTATTTATCTTGACATTGGCGCGAAGGCTGCGGAGGCGGAGCTTTCGCACATTTGTGTTGATCCGCAAGTAGTACGGCAGCTTGCGGGCTGCGGCTAATTTCGGTTTTGCTCACTCGCATCGTTAACGCGTTTAAAAAATTATATTCACGAAAATGTGAATGGGAGAAAAATTTCGATGTTTCAGTGTACATTTTCATGTCATATTACGTGTATATTTTTCTTGAAGAACTAAACAGCGCGTTTGCGGCGTCACACTGACCCACTACGTCATTGACGCCATGTTTACTTTGGAAAGCGGGTGGTGCTGTCTAAGAAATGCAAATAAAAGGAAGGTATTTCTGCAAAGGGAACAACAACAGTATTTCACCTGTACAATTTCCTACAATTGTTTGAGTGTCATAATAATAAAACAGCATTTATTTCAGCCAGGCCAATGACAAAAATTGTCGGTAAACTTAAGTACTATTTTCTGGCGCTGTAGCAGGCATGCGTTTCGGCTCTGTAGCTCCCACAGTGCTGTCAAGAAAAGTTGTCGCCCAGTATAGCAGACGAAATGTTAGCGGAGCAGCTGAGCCTCACCTCACTCCTTTCTGTGGAGAAGTGGTCAGCTGGGACGTGAGGTGACCGTTAGGAAGCGCTGCCATCGCTAAAAATGGCGGGCTTGCCGGCCGTTTTGAATCGTGCTAGGTACCGGTGATATAAATTAATAAAACGGATAGTTATTCGTCCCTCAGTTGCGTTTTGGGTCGCGGATCGCGACTAGGGTTTGATAACTACTCGTGGATGCAAAAATCTTGACATGCGTAAATTTGATGACAGTGCTCCTTTAATTGATCGACGCCATTTGTCGATGTAGCGCAGGAATGTTTACCCGGTGGCTTCCCGCGCTGGCTGTACGGGGATGCTACAGGCGCGCTGCTCCGAGATCGCCGATGTATTCGTTTGGTACACTGCCTCTCGCACTCTGATTGTGAGCTGCCTCGGCAACTGGCGACTCCGAGCCGCAGGACCGGAGCGGCCAACCGAAAGCACCATAAGACAGCCCAACCAGTCTTCGGAGTGGTCCCCTCTTTTTTGGGGCAAACTAAAAAGTTCACAACCACGACATACCACCAAATTCCTGTTGAACTCAGTGACATTTCGTGTACCTTGACGACATTCTTGATGCAAGCTGCACAGACAAAGAGCACAAACAGCACCTTCGCCTTCTATTTGAGCCACTGGATGAACACAGCCCGGTCCTAGAGCCCCAGAAATGAATTTCCGGAATTAAGGCCCTGGATTTTCTCGGCCATCACATTTCAGCCAAGGTATCAAGCGTCTGTAATCACGGGTGCTAGCAATCGAGGGCTTCAGCTCTCTAACCTTTTTCCAAAAGTTGCGCGAACTTCTGGGGCCCATAAAATTTCACAAGCGCTTCATTCCACCTTGTGTGCATGTTCTTCAGCCGCTTACCGACCTGCTGCGTCGCGCTTCAAGAAACGGCCTGCCGTCAAATGGTCCTCGGAACACGAGCACACCTTCCAGGAAAAGAAAAGGTGGTCCCAGTTTCTTCCACTGCTCGACGCGCCAACTCGCGTATGGTAGACGCGTAGACCATGGCAGTGGGTGCATTACTGCAGCAGGACGATGCAGTAATGCAATATTTCATTTTAGCTATGGTCATTCAAGGAACGCGAACGCTTGGCTTTGTACAGGCCCCGCGGACGCCTGCTGAAACGTGGCGGCGCATAGCCGCTGTAGCAGACGCGCGGAATTGGAAGCTGAGATGCTGCGAAAAGACATTGGCTATCATCGTATACTCTCGATGCTAGATGCTTTGCGTGCTACCTTGCTATCATCGGCGCGCACGTCTTCCTTTCCTTGTCGTTTCATCGGCTTTCGTGTTTCCTCCTTGCCCTCAAAAGTCACGAGTAAGTTAAATTTGTACCATTGCTATCGTACTCCCTCGAGATAAGAGAATTCTTGGCTAAGAATTTGCGTAGGCAAGAGAAAGCTTTGTGAATTCGGCCCCTTTTCTCAGAGACATACTTTAAGCAGTGTCGCTTTGCCGTATTGTTTCCTTTTTTTGTTCTCTCTCTTTTCTGTCATCTTTTACTTCCTTCACCTAATTCCACAGCACAGGGTATCCAGCCGGTTTGGTAACTAGCTAACCTCCTTGTCCTTTCGTTTTTTTATTTTCCTCCTCCTCCTCCTCCTTGAGACCATCGTTCTGTTCCTTGACTGCGGTAGAAGCCGTAGCAGCACCCGGAACTACATTATATACAGAAAACGTTTACTGCCAGTTATGGCAAGACAAATGAAAAATCAGTGAAGCTACGGCGTGGTGATGATGATGATGCAAACTTTATTTGGGTCCAGAGAAGACGCAGGGGAGACCCCGCGCCACCCGGCTAGTCCCACGTAGGGACCGCCAAGCCGAGCTTGGCGGCCCGTTCGCGGGCACTCTGGACGGCCAGGGGTTTGGTCATTCAGTTCGGGGCTGCGCAAGAGCGCTGCCCACCTGTCCTCGCTGAAGGCGGAGCCGATGGCTTCACATTCCCATAACACATGGTTCAATGTTGCCAATAGTCCACAGGCAGGGCAGTCCGCATTGGGATACCGTTCAGGGTATATGGCATGAAGAACCGCAGGGTTAGGATACGCAAGGGCTTGTAATAGTCTAAGGGTAACTGCCCGCGCCCTACACAAGGCAGGGTGTGGGAGGGGGAATACCCGTCTTGACAGATAGAAGTGTTTTGTTATCTCGTTGAACGTGAGCAAGGGTTCCCGGCGAGGCAGGGGGGGACTGCGGAGGCGGCGCGGTCAGTGAGTCCTCGCGCGGCCTCGTGCGCGCCCTCGTTAGGGTTAGAGGTAGAGCCCTCAGTCGACCCCAGGTGAGCGGGAAACCAAGTGATAGAATGGGGAGTGATGCTTTTTACGCTTTGGAGAATGCGGAGGGCCTGAGGGGCGACCATCCCGGTTTCGTAAGCCTTGATAGCAGCCTTGGAATCGCTGTATATTGACTGTCTGCGACTATCTAGCATAGCCAGCGCGATTGCAACCTGTTCGGCTACCACGGGCTTCGATGTGCGTACCGTAGCGGAGCAAGTGAGCCTGGAATTAGAGTCGACGACGGAGACAGCGAATGCCTCTTGTAGGACATATGCCGCAGCATCCACGAAGCTTGCGTCAATGTGCTTGCCACGAACATGCTCGAGCAGAGCTCTACCTCTGGCCCGACGTCGACCGACCTTGTGTGCGGGGTGCATATTGCGGGGAATGGGTGCGATGTGCATTTGAGACCTGGTGTCTCTGGGAATCCGCACGGCGTCGGGGCACTGGTCAACAGAGTTGAGGCCCATCTCGTCGAGTATCTTGCGGCCCGATTTGGTTCCGGAAAGCCTGAGCAGCTGTGAGCGCTCTTGCGCCTCGATTATCTCTTCGAGTGTGTTGTGAACTCCAAGCATGAACAGGTTTTCGGTGCGAGTGCTTACAGGCGAGCCGAGGGCGAGCTTGAAGACCTTTCTGATGAGGGAATTGAGCTTGCTCCTCTCTGCAACATGCCAATTATACATGGCCGCCGAGTACGAAAGGTGGCAGAGCACAAAAGCATGTATAATGCGGATGAGATTGTCTTCCTTGATTCCTCGGTGTCTGTTGGCGATCCTCCGGATGAGGCCGAGAGCACTCTCCGTCTTGGTAGTGATCTGTCTGAGAGCGGTTCCGTTGGCACCGTTAGACTCGATATACATCCCCAATATTCGGAGCGAGTCCACTCTGGGCACTGGGGACCCGTCACCCGTGAAAAGCCGTATTTCGCTTTCGGACGCCGGTTTCCAGTCACGGTGGCCGCCGCCTCTGGGTCTTCTCTTGTAGAGCAGTAGTTCAGATTTTGATGGAGAACACCTGAGCCCGGTTGGACGGAGGAAACGCTAGGTCACATCGATCGCGCTCTGCATGGCTTCCTCAACTTGGCCATCGCTCCCGCCGGCGCACCAGACGGTGATATCATCTGCGTAGATGGTATGGTTGATTCTTTCAATCTTGGCGAGCTCCTTGGAGAGCCCGATCATTGCGATATTAAATAACATCATCAGGGTTTTTGAGCATCTTATTAGTCACGCCATCCGGGCCAGGGGCGGATTTGCCGTTTAGGGAGAAAAGGACCTGTCGGATCTCGGCCACACTAAAGTCCTGGTCCAACTCCGGCACGTCACACCCCGCGTAGTTCGGAAACTGGGTTGGGGCAGAGCTCTCCTCGACTCGCAGATATTTGTCAATGAGCTTGTTGACAACCAACTCGTCCGGCGTAGAGTCGGTAGCAAGATGAATGGCTCGCGCGAGGGATCGTCTTTGGCTGGACCTGGTGCTGCCCTGATCGAGAAGGTGTTTCAGAAGACCCCAGATCTTCCCGGATCTGAGCTGGCCCTCGACGCTTTCGCAGAGCTCGTGCCATTGTTGTTTACAGAGGGTTTTGCAGTGCTCCTCGATCGCCCTGTTAACCTCGGAAACCTTCTTGCGGAGCCTCCTGTTATGCTTCTGCCCCTTCCATCTCGTGAGTAGGGCTTGCTTGGCTTCTAGCAGGTGGGCCAACCTGCTGTCCATGTTTTCAACGTCGAGGTCAGTGACGACCTCCTTGGTCGCTGCCGCGGCGTCATCTCTGATGCCTTTGCACCAACCTTCAAAATCTGTCCAGGCCGTCGGTGCGCGCTCGGCTCTGACTTTGCGGAAAACGTCCCAGTTGACCACCTTGAATTTCCTCGTCCTAAAGCGGGCAATCGCGAAGGATACCTCGATGACCTAGTGGTCACTTCCTAGGTCTAGAGCCGTGTTGAGCCACTTGACCTCACCGACATTCTTGACAAAAGTGAGGTCCGGGGTAGTGTTCCGGCATGTGGAGTTACCTCTCCTAGTGGGGGAAATCCTCGTCGGTGATAAGCGTCAAGTCCGCTTCTGTCGCAGTCTGCCATAACTCGCGTCCCTTGGGAGTATCATGGGTGTATCCCCACACGCTGTGTGGGGCGTTGAAATCCGCGACTACGATAGGGGGGTAACCACCGGCCATACTGACGGCCCTCTTGAGGAGAGAGTCCGCTCTCGCCCTGCGATAGCTGGAACTGCAGTACACGTTGAGGATAAAAAGGCTGTTTCTTCTGAGGTCCTTTCTGGGTGAGTTCATGATAATTTCGGTCATGACGTACTCGATGCCGTCGGCAACTGCTCCGAGGTCACGCGAGAGATAATTGTACCTTTTGCTGACGAGTGTAGCAACTCCCCTACCTCCTGAATGCGACGACACCGGATAACCCGAGAATTTGATGGGGGGTGCTAGACGCAACTTCCTGAATAGCGATGATTTGGGGCTTAACTTCGAGGGTTCTTAAATACTGCTGTAGAAGCGGCTTTTTGTTAGTAAACCCGCCACAGTTCCATTGCCAGATACTAAGGTTCTCGTCCGCACTATCCATGTTTAGGCAGAGGGGAGAGTTCAGCACCTAACGCGGCCCTGAGGATCGCTCCCTCAGTCGGTGGCGCTAGTAGGTTGCGTTGGGCTGCGACCTGCGTAGGAGTCGGCCTGGGGTCTCTCCTGGCATCGCCCTCTTCCAATTTGCTTATGCGCTCACTGAGTGCTCCTAATCCCCATCTTGGGGTGCGCCATAGATTCCTGAATTTTTGCTAAGGTAGCCTGCATGTTGACGAATGCATCCTTGAGTTCCGAGAGTAAGTTTGCCGTCTCTTCTTTCTGTGTGTTCTCGACCGCTCGGCGACTACGTCGTGGTGACAACATTTTACGCGCTTGTTCGGGAGGTTTTTTTTTTGTTTTGTTTTTCCAGCTTTTATGGGCACGCAAGCACGTTGATAGAAGAGCCGTCATTCAAAGTCAGCAGCGGCCTCTAACCTCCTAATGCTAAAAGAGGGGTGTATGGTAGCTTTTTTTCCCCTATGGTTGCGCGATGCGGCTCACCTGACAGCTGTTACGTTGTGCTTGATGGTCGTCAATGCTCCTGGCCAAAAAAATCTTCGTGCGCCCGTTCACAGCAGCGTTTTAACTACGTGCCGGAACGGTGGGAGTTCCTGGATGAGTGGTGCGGTGCGGCAGTAGCGACTGCACGCGCGAGACTAAAAAGCCACCTAAACAACACCCAATGTTAGCGGCGTAGGCGTGGTTCATGTTGGCTTCCCTGTGCTGCCGAGCAAAACTAGCTTCCTGGGGTACCTTGGTGTACCCAGAAATTCCCTAGCCAAGTTAACGAAGGGCAGGGTCACTCAAACTTGGAAGTTCGAGGCGCTCGACGGCGTGTCTTTTTCGAAGGTTTTG